>JAVYIG010007167.1:0-106136 GCA_035222895.1 Strongylocentrotus droebachiensis | reverse complement strand
TGACATTGTTTGCCCGAGTTCAGGCTTCAATGGCGGTGTCGACATCGGGAGCTTTCTGATACTTGAAGTCGCCTGGTGATGTCATCTCTGGACTTTCACTCATGTTGTATTCATCATCACCAGGTTCATTTAGAGGAGTTCTAACGAAATAAATCCGATACCGTAAAAAATGTTACATTTCAGTTCGTGACTTAGTTTAAGCTTGGTTAAGCTGTTTAATAAGGTGCAACGGATATTGTATGGTGGTGAAACGAAATATTAGGGACTTTTAGATTTGCACGTTTTCAGCTTTGACTGCAACGTGTGACGTCATTTTAAGGCACTGCGCATGCGTCACGTCGTCTCAGTCGGCGATCGAGAATGCGTCAACCTTGATTTTCCTAAATCTAGTACGATACTAGTATATGCCGCGTGCGCATAAAATATACAGTTCCTCAGGTAGACAAAGGAACATCCCTTCCCTGCTATTATGTAAAAATGTGTAGAACAAGTGTCACATGCATATTCACCTGTTCTACACATTTTACATAAGAGCAGTGAAGGGATGTTCTACCACAGCAATAGGCCATTTTCGTAATGTAACCAAATTTAATGCATAGGTCTTTGTGAAGTGCCTCAATACAAACTATTTCATTCACCTGTTAAGAATAATAGTATTTCAATAGACAGAATCCTAACTGCATACATTAGTTGTTGCCACGTTGGACAAACATTATGGCTTGACCTACCTAGCAACACTTAATATATGCAGTTGCATTCTGACTATTGAAATACTACTATTCCTATCAGGTGAATGAAATAATTTGTATTGAGGCACTTCACAAAGACCTATGCATTAAATTTGGTTACATTAAGAAAATGGCCTATTGTTGAGGGTAGAATGAGGAACTGTATATTTTGTCCTCTTTCTTTGTCTGTCATGTAATTCATAGTGTTACTTCCTGCATACATGTATATCGTCGAGTGCAATCTAAAAGATTTCTAATTGTAGTCAACATGGGCAGTTGAGTAGGTTGACACGCATGATCAGTCGGCGTACGTCGTGTTCTCGTCCACTCATTCTAAAAGTCCCTACTATCATATACACGGCATACATGGAAGGATATTTTGACTGAAAATTAACTTGAATATATTTAAGTTTAATCTTTTAATCATCGCATTATCAATAAAAAGCAAGGATTGTGAGGGGGTGAAAGTCTACCTCTACAAACACGGCCGATCCCAATTATTCCTTTATAAAGAGGCTTACATGCGGACTACTAACCTGCCAAAGTTCTCCCCCTCTTCGATGGTCTCTGGCACCCGCCTCCCTTTGGTCTCGGGGAGGAAGAGGGCCAGGATTCCTGCTAAAATGGAGGAGATCCCAAAGATGAGGAATGGGAGGGGTTTCCAGTAATCCCCAAGCAGGATAATCAGCGGGGAGATCATACCAGCCACCCTCGATGCCATGGCACACATCCCTAAACCAGCCGCCCTGAAGATCGGGATTAGAAAGAAAATACAGTACACCAAGTACATCAGCTTTTACCAAGAACATTCCCTGTTTCTTTGCATGTTCCAATAATTCACTGGTGCTTACTATTCGTAGATGTATAACATGTATATTCTGCTTATAGGAGTAAGAGCTAGACAAGAAATTAGTTATTTTTTAACATCATTACGCCGTTGGAAGTGTCGGGGTAGAGTGGTGCATTCTCTTGACTCTCAATCCAAGGGTTGAGGATTTGAATCTCAGCCTGGTACTAACGTCTATTGGCAAGGCATTAAACCAAATTTGCCACTAAAGGGGTAGGCCTACCCGGAAATTGCGGGGGTAATAATAATTGCAGGAAAAGACAAGAAGAGGAAAAACAGCACTGGTGTCGCGGCGGGACTCGAACTGTGACCCATGTGATCCACAGACCTTCGCCGTATCCGTTAGACCACTAAACCTCGACGACATAAAAGTAATGCTAAGTTGGATTTCTCTGGATACAATTATTGAACTTTTACATTTAAACTTGTTTTTATATCTATTACGCATAATGTGTAACAGAACTATAGCAATAAAGCAATATAGTCCAATAAATAGAAATAATAATAATAATAATAATAATATTTATAGGGCGCTTCATACAGATGTTTCTAAGCGCACAGGTGGTACTGTCTAACTTTTAATTATTCAACATGTTTGATACCTTAAAAGCAACAAAGTAAAATGAAATATTACTAATACAATGCAATACAATACAATTGAGTTGAATTGAATTAACTACTTATGTGCGCCTCCAGTAAACTATAACTGATTAAAAAGGTGGGTTTTGAGAAGGGTTTTGAATGATTCGATGGATGGGGCATTTTGAATATGGGTAGGGAGTTTGTTCCAGAGGGCAGGGGCAATCGATGAAAAGGCACGGTCACCATAACGGGTTTTTGTTCGTGGGCCGTGAATTAATTGCATGGAGGAAGATGAACGGAGGGATCTGGCAGAAGAGGAGGATCGAAGGGAGACTAGGTCAAGAAGATATTTAGGGGCAAGGTTATGTGTTATTTTGTACGAAAGAAGTAGGATTTTGAAAGTAATGCGAGAATGGACCGGTAGCCAATGAAGTGAGCGAAGAACGGGTGATATATGGTCATATTTTCTACTTAATGTGATCAATCTAGCTGCTGAATTTTGGATGCGCTGGAGAGGAGATATATGAGAAATTGGGAGGCCGGCAAGGAGGGAGTTGCAAGAGTCCAGATGGGAGGAGACAAAGGCGTGGACAAGTCTTTCAGTGGAGGCTTTGTCAAGCAGTCGCCTGATCTTTCCAATTTTGTAGATGCCCCAAGATGCAGATTTGCAGACGTTTTTGATGTGCTTTTGTAGAGTAGGGTGTTTGTCCAATGTGATGCCCAGGTCTCTAACATATTCAGAGGTCTTTAGTACACCCTCGTCGGTTGTCAGAACTGGTAGAGGCACTGTGCTCCTGAACTGTGAGGAAAAATGGATCAGTTCGGACTTGTTTTCATTAAGACAGAGTTTGTTATTGGCTGACCAGACCTTGATGTCTAAAAGACAATCTTTTAGGGAATTAACAGCATCAACTTTACCACAAGGTGACATAGTTAAATAAATTTGAGTGTCATCTGCATACATAGCGTAGTTCACACCCTGATGACGAGTGATGGTTCTTGCGAGAGGAACAGTGTAAAGAAGAAACAGCAGAGGGCCGACGACGGAGCCTTGAGGAACTCCGCAGCTGAAAGCAAGTGGAGCTGAGCAGGTCCCGTTGATTATTACCTTCTGTGTACGGTCTTGTAGATATGACTCGATCCATTGCAGGGCAGTCCCTGAGATGGAGTAGTCGTTTTCAAGACGATGTAGCAGCACGGTGTGGTCAAGCGTGTCAAACGCTGCGGAATAGTCCAAAAGAAGTAGAACGGCCTCATCACCCTTGTCAACAGCAAGGAGTAGATCGTTGAGTACTTTCACCAATGCAGTTTCTGTTGAGTGGAGGCTGCGGTATGCGGACTGGTTTCCGGGGAGCAGATGGTGACTGTCCACGTAATACATGAGTTGGTTAGCCACGATTCTTTCCAAGACCTTGCTCACAAATGGCAAATTGGCAATTGGGCGGTAATTGCCAAGGACATTTGAGTCTAGGTTAGGCTTTTTCAACAGAGGGACAACGAGTGACGTTTTGAATGTCGGAGGAACCACACCCGATGACAATGATGTATTTATGATGTAGGTCAGGACCGGAAGCAGTTCATCAAGGCAATCTTTGAGCAGCCAAGTTGGAATAGGATCCAGACTGCAGGATGTCGGTGGAGTAGACTTGATTAGACGTCGAAGCTGGACTTCAGTCACTGGCATAAACCCACTCAGGCTACAATTTAGCGAGTTCTCAGGAGGTTGGACGTGTGACTGCACATAATTAACATTAGGTGCAAAGGAAGACACAATATCACTGATTTTCTTCTTGAAGTATTCACTGAACTGATTGGCAAGTTCAGAATCGGATAAGTGTTCGGGATAAATAGAAGACTGAATGGGAGTGGAGAGTTTCTTCACGAGTCAGCATTGGCAATCTCATTCCTCAGGTATTGCGATTTAGCATCGGTGATGTGAAGGTAGTATGACTCACATTCTTGACGATACAGCTCCTTGTCAATCTGCAGGCCTGACTTTAACATGCGACGTTCAGCGCGACGCCTATGTCGCCTGGCCTCCCTAATCTCATCAGAGAACCAAGGGGTATTAGGTCTGATAGTAATAGTCACAGTTTTTAGAGGGGCGTGCTTGTCCATCAGTTTAACCAAACTGTCATTATAGAATGAAACTGCTTCAGAAGGACAAGAAGGACACGGAGAAGATGTCAATACCTGTTTGATGTCCTGACGAAAGGAGTTAGAGTCGATGTCGCGAAGCTTTCTGAAGCTCACCTTCCTTTTAGGGTTTTTAGGCCCTTTGAGATTAATGGTGGAAAGGATGGCAGAGTGATCAGATGGGAGAGATGACAAAAGAGTAATGTGGGAAATAATATCTTCAGATTTTCTACTGAGAACTAGATCGAGTGTATGGCCTGCGTGGTGCGTGGGACCCTGGACATGCTGTTGGAGCCCAAGGGCTTCTATAGCATTAAGAAAAGATTGAGCGAACCTATCAGAAGAATCATCTACGTGTATATTAAAGTCGCCAAGGAGGATAAGAGGGTGATTATCTACAGCAGCACTCTCAAGAAGAGTTAAAAACTCTTCAAGGAAATCATTATTAGTAAAGGTGTGCCGTGAGGATTGGGGTGGGCGGTAGATACAATAAACTCTAACAGTAGATGAAGAAGTAAGATGGATCGTGAGGTCCAACAATTCAAATGACAGACAATTGTAACTGTCATTGACAATACAGGATGCAGTAGACCTATAGAGGACACAAATACCACCTCCTCTAGAAGACTTTCTTGGATGATTGATTATATCAAAATTAGGAAGGGAAAATTTCAACTCGGCTAGGGTAGGCTCATCTCTATGGTCACCGGAAAGCCACGACTCGGTAATGACTAACACATCAATATTATTATCTATGATCAGAGAAGACACCACATCAGATTTATTATTCAAGGATCTTGCATTCCATAAACCAAACTGAGACCCACTGGAAGTAGGGACTGTGACCTTGGGACCCTTCGCCTGCGTCCTCGGTGCGTACGAAGCCGCCGGCAAATCCCAAGAAATAACAACTATACCTTTTCACTTAATTAAAGATTGAAGTATAAACGTGATAAAACCTGTAAAAATTCCATATTTGAAGAGATATCAAATCAAACAATTACATTTTTACCTGATAGGTGTCGGGAATATCTCAGCAGGATACAAGTAAGCGATGGCGAACGATCCAGCGATACCAAATTTCCCGATCATCGCAACGGCTACCCGTCCTGGACCGGCGGCTTGGGGTTTAATAGGAAATCCATGTAATGGTTAATGGTTTTTAAAAAAAGGGGAAAAAAAGCAACAATAGATAACAAAGTAGAATCAAACAGCAAAATATATCTAAGAAACTTTAAAGCAATAACCAAATAATTTGTGAAAAATAACCCCCTCCCCCATCATTTTAGAGGTTATAATAATAATTGGATTGTTTTTATTCTATACATGCGACTTTTGAACATAACTGTAACATTCAAATCATAAATAAAGGAAGTTGCAATTTTTCGATCTGCAGATAAGATGAGAGGGAAAAAAAAACCTGCCATATTTGAATTATGATCGACGAGAAATAATGGAGAAGTTTCAACCAAACTTTCGTGCCACGTGTGCGTGTTCCCCAAATACTTATTTCAGAGTGCAGTGCATGATTTTTTCAGCAAGATTGAGTCGATTTCTTTTCATTTTGATCTATCGAAAATCTCGCAATTATTTTTCTTATTATCTTTTCCCGTTGCTTTCAGACAGTTTCTGTCACATACAATAGCCTGACCAGGCCCCTGTCTTATAAACAGTGGCGACCATTCGCAACTTATTTGTACATAAGAGATTGGAGACTGCAAGCATGACATTGATTAGAGGACTTGTGATTGATTCGGATCAATCGCAACTCTTTATAATACAGGGCCTAATTGTCAACTCTATCGAACATACGTGTATTGGCACATTTTTGCGAGGGCGTTGATACATTTTGTCCGAACCAACTCTTCCGTTTATAAATGTTTCGCTCACGCGAAGCGAGTGTTCACAAATTTTGAAACTTTTGATTGTGGTGAGAAATTACATATTCTGGCTACTCCTGTCCAAATATGAAACTATTTGGGCATCTTGCTGGCCAAATATAATGTGGACATTCGAGGGAGGTGCCTGCCTTTTTGGGCATAATATGTTGCGTTTTCGGACAGTTGATTCGACAATATTATGAATATGAATATTTTTCGTTGAATCGGAATGAAAAAGAGAAGGCTCTATGTTTGTTAAATGTCCGGACATCCCCCCCCCCCCCCTCCCATCAAACATCTATGACTGGATGATCTCTAAACACTCACGTATAAATATGGTGGCAAGGCAGGCAATACCACCGGCTATCATGTAAGAGACAATCATGGGCCTTCGACCAAAATACTCGATGCCAAAGAGCACGGAGGTGTATGCGGGGATCTCGACAGCTCCAGAGACGAAGAAAGCGAGGTAGATGTCGACACCAAGAGAATCCGTGCTCAAGCTCAACCCGTAATAGACAAGCGTGTTTACGATCCTGAGTAGATAATATTGATAATGACGATGATGATGATAATACAAATAATAATAATAATGATAATAATACAAATAATCATAATAACGATAGTGATAATAACAATTATATATTTGTTTTTCTTCATAACAATGTTAAACATTAAGAACCACAACAACAGCAACGCGGTGATGATAATGATGACATTGCAAAAAGATGAAGAAACGGAAAGGAGACGATTATTGTTAAAGGTTTGGAATTCATTGTGTTATACATGTACAACTATATTACTCTTGTACGAAAACGATTCCGATCCATAAACAACACATCATTACTACTTACCAATTGAAAATCAAGTTAAGCGTATTTCGACGGAGCCGTGGAGTGCGGAAGAGATCGAAGACATTAGGCTGTCGCCCAGTGTTTCCACCGCTCTAAAAGAGATGGAAAATGAAATCTAGCATTTACAACAACAAAAAAAAAAATTGTAATTTTTTGGGGTAAATTGTTCTCCCCTTCTGATGGTGATTGGCCATTAATAGTGCATGCCAATTAACCATTATATTATATAGTGCAGCTTTTATAAATCTACTTCGTTCGATGTGAAGAGTAATATTTTTACCCAAGGCTTTAGATCTGCCATTTTATTATGTGTACTACCTATCGGGTATCCATTAACTTCACCAGGGTGAAGAGAGGGAAATGTATGTTTTGCCTAAGGACACGACATTGAAAAACATTAAATGACATCAAATAATATAGCTGAAAGAAAGAACGACAGAGAGAGAGAAAAGGAGAGAAAGAGAGGGATATAGAGATCGTGGTTTAAAGTTTCATACCTCATTCATGAATTCACGCTCTTCAAACAAGATATCGGGTAGTTTAACTCGGTTGACTTTAGCGGCTTTTCGAATAATCTTTTCGGCGGGTTCGAGTTTCTTCTTCGCCATCAGCCATCGGGCAGACTCAGGTAAGAAGCTAGTTTAACGATGGAGAGAAAGAGGAAGAGAAAGAGGAAGAGAAAGAGGAAGAGAAAGAGGAAGAGAAAGAAGAAGAGAAAGAAGGAGAGAAAGAAGGAGAGAAAGAAGGAGAGAAAGAAGGAGAGAAAGAAGGAGAGAAAGAAGGAGAGAAAGAAGGAGAGAAAGAAGGAGAGAAAGAAGGAGAGAAAAAGGAGAGAAAGAAGGAGAGAAAGAAGGGGAGAAAGAAGGGGAGAAAGAAGGAGAGAAATAAGGAGAGAATGAAGGAGAGAAAAGAGGGGGAAAGGAGGAGAGAAATAAGGAGAGAAAGAAGGGGAGAAAGAAGGAGAGAAATAAGGAGAGAATGAAGGAGAGAAAGGAGGGGAAAGGAGGAGAGAGAGAAGGAGAGAAAGAAGGAGAGGAAGAAGGAGAGAAATAAGGAGAGAATGAAGGAGAGAAAGGAGGGGGGAAGGAGGAGAGAGAGAAGGAGAGAAAGAAGGAGAGAAAGAAGGAGAGAAAGAAGGAGAGAAAGAAGAAGAGAAAGGAGGGGAGAAAGAAGGAGAGAATGAAGGAGAGAAAGGAGGGGGAAAGGAGGAGAGAAAGAAGGAGAGAAAGAAGGAGAGAAAGAAGGAGAGAAATAAGGAGAGAAAGAAGGGGAGAAAGAAGGGGAGAAAGAAGGAGAGAAATAAGGAGAGAATGAAGGAGAGAAAGGAGGGGGAAAGGAGGAGAGAAATAAGGAGAGAAAGAAGGGGAGAAAGAAGGAGAGAAATAAGGAGAGAATGAAGGAGAGAAAGGAGGGGGAAAGGAGGAGAGAGAAGGAGAGAAAGAAGGAGAGAAAGAAGGAGAGAAATAAGGAGAGAATGAAGGAGAGAAAGGAGGGGGAAGGAGGAGAGAGAGAAGGAGAGAAAGAAGGAGAGAAAGAAGGAGAGAAAGAAGGAGAGACAGAAGGAGAGAAAGAACGAGAGAAAGAAGGAGAAAAAGAAGGAGAGAAAGAAGGAGAGAAAGAAGGAGAGAAAGAAGGAGTAAGAGAAGTAGAAAAAGAAGAAGTAGTAGAAAAAGAAAGAAGGGGAGGAGGGGAAGAAGAAGGTGAAGAAGGGGACACGAAAGACAGAGAAGAACAACAACGACAACAGCGACAACATGAGGGAGGAGGAGAAGGAGGATAAAAGAGGACCCTTTTTTTAACAATCATTTGTATATCATACGTGTCATATCAAAGGTTTGAATGAAACAATAATTTTAAACTCCAATCAACATCGATCATTCCAACACGAAAGGTAATTTTGATGATGTTTATCGTATCATTTCATTACAACTATTTTGTATAAACGTAAATTAATTTTATTTGAAGATTTTAAGTATAAATGCAATTAACATTTGAAAATTTGAGAGTTCAGAGAACCAGACTTCAATAGCCACATTCTCAAATCATTCTCTTTATCTACTTACGGATAAAGCACGAAGTAAGCTAGAGAGAAGAGAGAGATAAATAGCTGAAGATGGCGCCAATTTCTGATGAGATACGCAATGGCAGCTAGTAGCATATATCCGACAGAAAAATAGATTTCTATTATCATCCCGGCCAGGTAACGCTTTGATGGACCCACCATTTCAGTACCTGTTTGAGTAAAGATCAGATCAATTACATGCGGTTAGTTACAATGCAATTCGAAACAAAGCAATGGGTGTTTGATGTTTTGCATAAAATATAATCATCATCATCTTCGTCATCATCATTTCGTTTGCGTTCTACATTTTTCTTCTTCTTCCACCCGAATCCCATTCGTTTTGCACGTAGTACTTGTGAGCCTTATCTAGGTCCTTTTCTCCACCCTGATTCCGTTCACACCTCATAGGCATTATCTACGGTATCTGTTTAAGGTCACTAAACTCTTCTAAGGCGCCATTTTAACCGTTTCTGGCTAGTTTTAATGCCTTTTTGTATTCCTTCGCAACTCCACTATCCTAGATGTTATATAATTCCAACAAAATGCTCTAGATAGCCCAAAATATGTTCTGTTATCTACAATGTAGAAACACGGGCATCACTCTACACAAATAGTTCTTATACGATTGTAGTTCTAGTTCTTCTATTTATTGTTATAATTCATTATTATTGTTATCATCATCATCGTGATTTTATTTAATTATTGATAACATCTTCATCGTGACTAAATAATGTTGATCATTGTAAAACATTCCTCCCCCCCCCCCCCATGATTTTCCATATGGGGTAGGGGTGGGAAGAAGATAGTTATAGTAGTAGTAGTGGAAGTCCAGCAGCAATGACAATGATCATTATAAGAAGCGATTGTTGCAGTAGTAGCAACAGATATGGCAAACATTATACTTGTTCTCACCGAGTACAAACGAAGAGATGAGCGTGCCGTACATCGCAGCTCCGACCAGAAGATAGAGGATGGCGTATACCCAGATATTCGGGGAGAATGCAACAGCCGTTCCCGAAACTAGGATAAAGCCGCAGGAGAAAAAGAGACTTTTCTGGCGACCGAAACTGGAGGGGGAAAAAAATCGTTTATTGTGATTGGAATAAAGTTAAGTAATTATGATCTGATTCGTATTTATATAAATAGTAGATCTTAGTGTTTGATCTGGCCCAAATTATCGATTGTCTCTTTTAAAAAAAAAATCAAATTGTACTTTCATGTATTTAGTGCTCTAATGTTATTTCATCAATATGCATTTATCAGTGCGCCTTCAGCATTTGAATTCAAGGGAATAGGGCACCTAAAAAATCTTACATATTATCATCATGTCTAATATTATTGCTATAATTAGTATTATACAACTTAACAAAAAACGACAAATATAGATTTTTTTTTGTTTTTAATGTAAAAATATTTAAAAAAATCAAAAAAATCCAATGGATGACCTAAACGGAAGAAAATGTCGATCGGTCAAATGTTCAAATTTCGGGACCAAAATAAAATAATTTGTGCCCCCCCCCCCCCCCCCCTCTCTCTCTCTTATCAAAGGAATTTGTTTTATTTTTCAGGTGGGCTGTATATCATACAGATCACCTCATAATTTTGTTAAAATTGCCTTTATTATTTATTATTTATTTATTTTTCTTAATTCTTGCCACTTTTTTGTTAGCAAGATAACTTGTAAATGTCTCAATTAAATAACTTAAAATTTGGCATACATAAGCATATAGAGAAATCAAAATAACGTTTTCAACCTTGACCTTGACTGATGCCGTCATCTAGGCGCCATTTTGTGAAAAATAACTCATGATCATATCTTCATAACCAAAATTCATTTCACATTCATATTTATCATGATCAAGGTCAATATCCGTCCGGTCAATTTGGGGTCAAAAAACGCGCGCGTGCGCATACGTCCGCGCGTCAGTGCTCGCGCAAAATTTATAAATGCTCAAAATCGTCTCATATTTTTTTTTGCATACGTTTCAGGCCATTTTAAGCATTTTATAAAAAATCGCCAACATAGAATCGCCATTTTTTTTTCTTTCACGATAATTCCCATATTTTTTCAAACAATTTGATACCATGTTCATCTCTTTATGACCATTAATATGAAGATGAGCGATCATTCAAGATAAATGTTCGTGCGCGCGAGCTCTTGTAATACATAGCATATATGGGCAAAAACTTGCCTATACAAATCCATTATAGCTCTTTTGGATAAACCGGGACCCTCATTTTTTTCATATTCAGAGAGCGTATGAGTCGGAGATATGATTTCATGTCTCATTTGGCCATTAAGTGTATCGTGACATCATCATAATGGGCTTGGAACTCAAAATACGAATTTACATATTATGACGTCAGCATGATATTTATGTAAAATTGATTGTATCTCTGTAAATAGTGATCGATTTTCTTCCAAATTTCGATATGTTGTAGCTAGGACAATTCTCTACAAGCTCAGTTACCACCATTTTTCATTTTGATGACGTCATCATAGTGAAAATTACGATTAAAGGGCACATATCAGAAATTTCTTAAGTTGCGTGTAATTATGCCTATGGAAGGTGAAATTCGTTCACATCATTAATCTACATGACATTGTTTTTTAGCAGTATCTCGCTAATTTTTGCTCTATTTTGTCTCAAATTTTAGTTGGACCAGCCCACCTATACTTGTTCCAAACAAGTATTACATGTCTAGTTTTAATTAGTTTTTGTTTTACATCAAATGAAACCTAATAACTTTCTGCTGATAGCCTTATTAGTTAGTCTTCTTTAATTTGATATTTGTTCCCCTTAAAAAAACAGTGGATGATTTGATTCAAATGAAACCTAATAACTTTCTGCTGATAGCCTTATTAGTTAGTCTTCTTTAATTTGATATTTGTTCCCCTTAAAAAAACAGTGGATGATTTGATTTTGATTTGAAAGATGGATGATTGAGCTCTGGCCATTACAGTACTCCGACAATCATTCAAAAGAGTGAAAAAGACGTTCCTAGATCTGAACTGCTCGAAGAAATAACCTGTTTGTGATGCCGGATTAACATGATGGTTGCTATTCGCGTCGATGGCTCTATTTGTAATTTTGTACAATAACCAGTCATTATACAACACCTATCCGTCCGATGCAGGTCAATGGATATGTACAACTCTGGCATCACAATTGTAATCAAAACCGCAGCTCTCATAAGTAATTGTCTGGCAAGGAAACTACAAACTTTGATGTGATTAATTTCCTTGTTCAGTAATCAAATTTTCAAGATATCTATTATTTGGCTTACATTTTAAGGAAGCCTATCAAGTAACGGTTGTTCGGTTTCATTTTCATCCATTACACTTTTTTAATATCAAATCACCAATTGTTCCTGGGGGGCAGAATTATCAAATTAACAAAATATCAACTACAGTACCATTAATATTCATTTATTCAAAATGAATTTTATGGTATTGGGGCATGACTATGTGTTTCTTTTTTATTGACTCTGACTGTATATTGACTAGACGAGGCAAAGAGAGAAAGCCAGCCAAAGAGAATTAATTGAATTTATAATCTGACTAAGACATCATGGTAATTAATTTGAAACAGTATCATTGTAAAAAATGTCCCTTGAAACGAATCGCTTTTAACATGCCCTGATAAACGACAATAACTATGATGAGAATTAGATGACAAATTTGGATCAACTTTTCATGTCACTTCAATGTATGAGTCAATTTACACATTTTTTAACGCAATGCATATGATTTCTAATCAATTTCTTATCATTTTGACTATTAAAAAACAACCATAGACCCGTTCGTATCATGCTTAGGCCTATACTAGGCCTACTCAATCAACCTTTCCCAATTACTTCTAGATAGTTTTTTCACATGGCAAGTTCAACACAAACTGAAGATGATCAATTAATCTGTCATACTTACATGTCGGAGATGTGTCCAAAAACCAGAGACCCGATTAGTACACCGAGAAAATACAGAGACTGTGAGACAGACGTTAGATAACTGGAGCCACACACAAGGTCAAACTGATGATATAAAGACCAAAAAGAAGAAACAAATAATTATTAGATCTTGGAGGAGCATGGGTTATATTGATCGGATGTTGTACCTAACCCTAACCCTAAACCTACCCGTAACCCCGACCCTAATCATGACCCTAATCCTAACCCAGAACCTAACCCTAAACATAAACATTAAACCATAACCATAACCCTAATACTAACCTTGGACCCAATAGCTAGCCCTAACCATAACCATAACCCCAAAACTAAACAACAAACAAACAAGCCACTCTGCGCGTGAGCAGATAACTGTAAGACCCATGAAGACGAATGTTGGACTCGTGTTCATGAAAGTATGAAAGTAACGAAACATTATTCAAATATTCTCGGACTGTACAATCTATGAAGGCAACAAATGGTATTCATGAAGCGCCTTCATCACTTTGGCAGTGATTATTCTAAAATGTACAAAGTGGGACTTATTCGTATTTAAAAGATGTGTGGGTGATAGCCAAGAGTCACCTCCCTGATAAAAGGGAGTTCATTTGTTATCTGCAAAGTGATTTATTGCTAGCCCATGCCTATCCCAATAGTTTTGTATGGCTGGGAGCAATCGTCAATATTCTCCCCGGAGCATATTATGTCGGGGCATGCACTACCCAATGCTACACAGTTAATCTTTTAGTCACATGAAATGTTGACTGCCCCAATGCCTCGGGACCGTGACGCTTGATTAACACCGTTGAAGAAAAGATATGAAATAAAGTTGAAATGAAACAATATTCAAAGGTGAATTTGAGAGAAAAAATTCTTTAAAAAAAATATTTTTCGTGGCATATGCCCTACATCCATGAATGTTTACTAGCTGAAATTTCAAATTGATCATATTACTTTAAAGGTCCACGACTTACATCTATGACAATGGAAGACTGAAAGACACTCCTATCATATACCCATCCTGCATCACATGATACGGCGTCACGTCCACGAAGGTCAAGGTCAGGACGGAAGTAATCCATACCAGACAGGTTGTACCGCGAACATTGCGCATACGTGACGTCACCGGTCTCGGATATGTTTGACGGTATGCCAATGCTTCGCTTGAGCTCTTGACACTCTTCTGTCGTATTGTAGCCCCATTCAGTGCAATTCACCTCATCCCACTCCGGAATCTAGGCGGGAAATAGACACAAGCTTAATACACAAGTCATTTTAGGGTCTTAAACAAAAATCATGAAAGTTACGCATTACGAATATTGACCCTTTTTTCTTCAAAATGATAAACAGGAAACTTTTCCAGGCTTTAAAATGGTCGGAACAGATTATTGTTCCAGGGCATAAAATGGTCGAAACCGTGTGGAATAATACAAGCGCCCCCTTCCCCACGGATCCGCCCCTGCTAGAGACTAACACCAGACCGAAGAAGAAGAAGAAATACACTAGGTCAAATGAAAATAATTCATGGTTTTCTCATCACCTCCTTCCTTATTTCATTCGTCTTTTTCTTCTTCATTTTCTTTTTGTTATTTGATATTTATGTACCGAAATGACATACAAAAATCAAGATACTTAGACATCAATCACTATTAATATAATGCAATTTCACCTTGGTTCGAGCATGAACTTCGGAGTAGGTTCATGGTTCGAGCCTCTGAAGTGTATCTAAAGTTGACATTCAATCAAAATCCTTTGTGTTGACAGTGACTTAATGGCATTCTTTTGTACAGAAAGTGTCTAATACTATTAAATAACACTGTAACCCTCTTTCTCAAATTCGAAAATCCGGATAAGAAACTAGGAAATAATTAAATTGGCGTTTACTTTGAATGGCTAAGATGGAGGGGTCGGTTTGTAGTCGGTGCGGAGTTAGGGTGCGGCAGTTTGACCATGCAGGGACCTGTCGTTTCTAGACAGGTGTGACTCAGGTGTTCTAACATCACAACCTACCTTACACCAGTGATCAGCTGAACCGGTGATAAAGACTGAAGCCAACAGGTGAAAGGCAGTCAAGAAAGCAAAAAGACAGCATAGGTTGTACGTGCGACGCTGGTATCGCCCAAACTCTCCAATCGTGATCATGATATCATCGAACTTCATTGCTGCAGATGATCTTTCCCCTGTCTCATTAATCACGAATTCCACCCAATCACAATAGAAAACAACGAAAGAACAATCTGCAAACAACCTTTGTCACAAACACAGTTGTATACTTTTATATCCGTCGAATCGCTTTCCGAATTCACCCCGTGCAGAAGATAGCTAGGCTTGCCTTGTTCTTGTTCAAATTTAACTAACTGCTTACCTCAAAAATTGAACCTGTCAAATTCCTGCGAATGTGATTATTGCCTTAAAGCGAATCCTTTTGTTTGTTTATGCCCGTTCGTATCGCGGAATGAATCGCAAGAGAACAAAAAAGAGAAAAAGAATAATACAAGAAAAGGGCTTGATAAAAGATTCAATGACCCCCATCCAGGGTCTAAGCTCCTGAAAAGAGATCAAAGGTTGAATAAGAGCTAGAAGTGAAGCTCCAGTAAGGAATGCTGCCCCATTTTTCTCTCTTTCTCTCCCCCCTCTCTCTCTCTCTCTCTCTCTCTCTCTCTCTCTCTTTCTTTCTTTCTCCCCTCTCTCTTTCTTATCCCTTTCTTTTTCCATATATCTTTATTTCCAAACAAACACGACGTTAGTTTCAATGTTGTCCAACTTTGACACGTTTTACTCAGGTTTCTATTTGGGTTCATCAAATAATCCTTTCCTCCTAATTCCTTATGGTCTCTTTTATCCTTCGCTCTGTTTTAATCTCTGTGCTAATATTGTACTTTTAAAGCCCCACTGTACTACTTGTAGCTACTTCCTCCCTCTATATAGAAAACAATGCCTAATCGGTGACCATTGGTTCCCCGTGATCCTCTTTTTCTTATGTTAATTGAGAGCTGATAACTCCATGGTGAGATAGCCACCTGTCAGTGACTACCCAGGGTGGTCTAATCCCTCCTAGCCAAACTAGTACAGACGGCCTTTAACATCACTAAATGCAGATACATGTTTTTGTTTTTAAGTTGCCAACTTACCAAACTTACCAACAACTTATTTTTCATAATGATGTACAATTACTGAACTTGGTAAAACATTTATTTGATTTTGTTTTTAAACTATACATTTGTTATTATTGCTTCAAGAATTGCTTAACGCACATATCGGACAAATAAGCCCCGTAATATTATAAAGCTACATAATACAAGTTTCAGCGTTGATATCTCTCGTTGTGGTGTGCTGTGATATCTAAATTGTTGTAAAATGTGAATTTGAGAAGAAAAACAAAATAATCATTTCTTTTGTGAACATAACCGAGACGTTAGACCCCTAGAAATTAGCGGTCTATGATTTGTTTTATATTGGGTATATGGCAGTATGTTGTCTTTAACATTTATAGATCATCTTTTTATAGACAGTTGTCGACGTCGGCAATATATTTGAGCCGACATGTCGACAAAGAAATGTGTACCTGACGACAACACTGGTTTTTACAACTTTAATTTGATGCTTGAATGTAAATAAACAAACCAATTTAGGCATCCACAAAGAAAGAAAAAAAATCGAAATTAGTAAAAGTGTTATAATACTACTACTATATGATAACATTACCTATCAGTCAATGTTGATACATAATATAATCATGTCTGCATCAACGCTACATTGTAAATTAAGCGCTATATAAAAGCGGAATATTATTATAGTGCACATACTCATGTCACAAGGTATTGTTTCATATTCCCGACTTCAAGGATCATCATTACTCTTTGCTCATTAGTCAACTGCTATGCCTATTTTCTCGCATTTGTTTCCCAGATATTTTTAATGTGAAATAATAAATAATTCTGTATTTTGTGAAAAATCTTTTTCATTATCAATAAATTCTCTTATTTGTTTCATAAAATGTTACATTATTCAGTTGCCATTGCGGTTTCGTATAGTAACGATAAATCACTGATAGAACGACTATCTCATCACTGTTGGTCTCTAAGCACTTTACAGATATAGTCGCGCACATTCCCCCATTTTTGGAGAGTCATAAGTGATCCATATCTCATTTGGCGTTAAATATTCGTTTAATCAAATTTACACCAAAATATATTTACAATTTTTGTTTATAAGTGAGTGAAATTACAACAGTCGAACTCGAACATCATAGAGTATCGAATATAATGAGTTCTCATAATCTGAGTCTGGGAAAAAAAATCTAAAAAGCGGAGACAATTTATCTATGAAAACCGAGAATTCATTAAACGAAAGAAAAAAATGCATACAATGAAAGACATATTATACCATATTACAAAGTCTCAATTTTAACCAAGAGCTTTGATCATATTGACTCGATAAAGGAAGGATTTCCAGGGCCTTATCGGTCTTGGTTGCTATTCTTTTAAATCTGGAATCGATCTGGGTTTTTTTCTTTCTCGGAACGCACGCAAAATTTGCATTCCTCTAAGCATATATATGAAATTGATAACAATTATGTCGATGACAAGATTATTTAAAGTCCTTATTCCCTCCTGTGGTGACTGACTTTTGAAGTATTTTTGAACTGCAAAATTAAAGGCCATCCGCGAACTTCGGTAACGCGTGAAATACGGTCACAATCACACATAATATCCCTGAAGGCGGTATGGCTGTATCCGTCATAGCTTCCCTATTACAGACAGACGTCTTCCGGATTTTGACCTGGCATGTGACCTGATGGCATTGATAAAGAAAAGAGAAATGGTGATACATTGGGTTCATCATTATCTAATGACATGTTCTGCTTACATTCTCAAAGGCTTACACAACTAACAAAAAGGGGGAACGGAATTGAATGCATTTGCACTAATATGTTAGTTGTTTTGTGCGGGGAATGAGTGTAGGTATGCGTGAGATAGTTGTGCGTGTTTGGGATGAGGACATTGCGTGGGAACGTATGTGGATAGTGCAGAGGTGGGTGTGCGTGCGCGTGTGGGTGTGTGGATTTGTATGTTTTCAAATGCGCGTACAATTGCTGAACTGAAAGATTGAGGTAAACTGCATGATTAAAGATAAAGGTGAGTTCTGGTAATGCGATTGCATTATGAAAGAAAAGGTGTGGAATGGATCAGAAACAGTTGATTATGTAGCATGTAAATATTGGTGTGCACTGCAAGGTTCTGGAGTCATCAAAATCATAATAAATTTGACCGAGTCTTGGTAAAGTAACAAGCACTGTACACAGAAAGCTATATATGGGACAACACACATGGTGTCGGGGCCATTACTACCTTGATTTCCTTGTCTTTCTATGCTCATTACTCAGCCAGTATACATTTTCTTCCAAAATTGTTCGGCACATGTCATTTATTTGTAATCTTGAACATTCAGTGTAAGTTTCGTTTGATTCTGTGAGAATTAATTTTCTTTTTTTTTACCAGAACTGGAGTTTATCTTTAACTGGTTTCGATCCTTTTGATATAAAACCCACTTGGCCCATATGGAGCCCATATGGAACCCTGGGCTTTATGTGGTAAATCCCCCAGAAAACTCACCTGGACCATTTGGTGCCCAATTGGGGCCCAATTGGTAACCCTGGTACATATTGTGGGGCCCATTGTGGGGCCCCATCTGGGTTCCATGTGGGCCCATCTGGACTGCCCATCTGGGGCCCATATACCAGCCCAGTTGTAACCAGATAAAACCCAGATGGGCCCCACAACATTATGCTATCTGGGCTGCTCCTGCTTTCGAAGTGATAGTTGTTGGACAAGACAATTGCAAAATACTAAAAATTACGCATTATAAAGATTTTTAAAGAAGAAAAAAAACATGGCAAATTCTATAATAAATATGTAACCATTTAAATTTCAAATGTGCAATTTGTAATTCCAACATAATTTATGTAGCGCAGACCAGAATGTATCGAAATTTCCTTTGAGGTGATTACCTTATTTTATTACATAACGGTTTTTCCGAGTTTGCAGTAGGCTAAAATACATACCGTGCGCTTCCTTTAAATCTCGGCAGATCATTCTGTACTCAGCTGTGTTGACAAGTTTGTCAAAGGCATTGTTCCACCATGTTACGAAAGTGGGGTTGTCCTTCCTCGCCATCATGCCGAACCCGCCTAGGGCGCAACGATTCGGGAAGCTTGAGGACGTGAGCCTCTTCAACTGACCCAGCTGGGGCTCGGCGTAGCAGAAGGCTGCGTCAACCTGGGGTATAGAGAAGGTTGGGTGAATTCTGGTCAAGGTGAAACATAATTTCTGAGCTTTTCGTTCTTCTTATTCCTATAGCATAAATGTGGAAGAGTATCATCGAAGAAACGTTTTCTGAAAATGATTGCTTGTAGAATACCCCCATATTCGAGAATATATAAGAAGTAGCTGACAAGTCTCGGGCAAAACAAACACACATGTTTGTGTGCAGTGCATATGACTTCGAGCAAGCTTGAGTCAAGACATTTTGATAATTCAAAAACTTAACCATGTTCACAGTATAGACAATCAAACTTTCCCCCATTGCATCCAGATAGTTTCTTTCACAATTTAATGCACCTGACCAGAACTAAATGTTATGTTTAAGAGAAAAATACTGAAATACATAATTTAGTATTTTATCTTATATATACATAATCTAATAAACGAAGCGCCTAAGCGGCAAAACCTACAGAAGGGGCGAATGGTACCCCTTTCTTCGCTTTCTTTTTTTTCTTCTCCACTTTCTATTCCAACATTCTGAAAATCAATCCCGAGACTAAAGTGTCTAAATAGAATACAACTGTTATGGTTGGTGTAGTCTAAACTTTACAGACAAGAAGAGAGGCAGAAACTTGAGATTTTCTTCTTTAGATATCATTGCAAGTAACTCTTACTCACATTTCCATCAATGACCGCTGCCACAAGCTCTTCCAAACTCGTATAGTAAACAATCTGGCCGGCAGATGCAGACAACTTGGAACCCTTCGGATGGAATAGAGAGAAAAGTAGAATTGAATTTTATATATATATTCCCAATTGATAATGTCATTTTTTTTTAATGTAGGGGCACAAAGCGCATGTGACCGGAATATAAATGAGCTGATACATCGAAACATAATCCATTGAGGAAAATAAATAGGTTATTTCGAATATAAACTGGGTTAGCAATCTGTATTTTTTATCAATTAATTTTCATCATGTAGTAACGTCAGTTGGTCTATTTTGCCATGTATCCCATACTAGTAATTTCATGGGGGGGAAATGCTCATGCATACCAATCCCCCCCCCCCCCCCCCCAACCCCCCTCCTCTCTATCTATCTCTCTCTCTCTCTCGTTATCATCACCATCATTATCACTTAGTTTTTATCATATATTACCCTGAATCCCGCTCATTCCCCTCTGATCTTCTCGACCACCCCCTCCCCTTTCTCTCTCTGCCCCTTCCCTGCTCACTGTCCATCTCTCTATATTTCTTAATCTCTCTTCTCTCTCTCTTTCCCCTTTCTCTTTTTCTGAATTCTCTCTCTCTCTCTCACACACACTAATTTTTGTTCTTCTCTTTTTTTCTCACCATCTCTCTATGTTTCTTATTATCCTACCATCTCCTCTTCTCGTACTGTCTCAAAGTTTCTCTTTTTGTTTTCTCTATGTAGCTCTCTGTGCAGAGTACCTGTATGAGATCATCAGCATAACGTGCCAGGCAGTGCTCATCGCTCGAGTATCCGTTCATGAATCCAATAGTGCGCCCTCTCAGGTTTGTCCAGTCAAAATTCGTTGTTGTATTTGATACATAGATTCCTACTCCAGCTAGCTTGCTGTATGGCTTGGTGAATGAAAACGTCCGAGATCGATCATAGGTAATTCCATAGCCTAAATAGAGAGGACAAAGTAAATTCATTCCTCTAATTGATACTATTGTAATGAAATTTGTCAAGACGAGTAGACCCCGTAACTAAATTATTCAAGGCTTTCAGATTACAATTTCACTTTTACTCAACATTGGAGTCAGTCATGTATGATTGGTAGTTACGGATTATTACGAGTTATTACGATATACTTACGGCGGAATTCCACGACTTCTTACGAGTTGTCACGGATAACTACGAGCAACATACGTGTTAGTTACGGCCTGTTTACGTGTTGTTACGAGTTAGTTACGTGTATTTACGAGTCCTTACGATTTTTAACCAAAAAATAACAACTGAAAATAAAGTGTTCAAATTGCAGCTTTTATACCTTTCCCAAAAACGTAAACAATACGTAGGAATACGTACAGAATACGTATATATATTCGTATAAAGTACTCGTAACTACACGTAAGTGCTCGCAATAACTCGTAACAATCCGTAAAGCAAACGTTACAGGACCCGAATGAAATCGTAAACAACACGTAGGCACTCGTAAAAATTCATAAATATTCCTTAAACAAATCGTAGACTAACTATTAAAAAAAAATCATCTCAAAAATTGTTACGAGTCATTTACGGATTCTTGCGAGCAGTTTAATTACGGATGGTTACGTGTTGTTGCGAGCGGTTTACGATAATTACGTACTGTTACGAGCTATTTACGGGTTATTTACGGAAAAATCAATCCGTGGACAATCGTAAGAAGATTTCTGACATGTCAACAATTTTGCTTCTCCTTACACGAATCATTAAGAGTGTCTGCGAGTTGCTGCGAGTTGTGACGAGTTATTTACGGATACTAGCGAATTATTTACGGATGCTTGCGATTGACTACGAGTTGGCGATCCGTAAGGACTCGTAAGAAAAATCCGTGTATGTGAAGGGGGTAAGAGGCATGAATCACGGTCCCAACTTTTAAGCTGATTCTCGTCATACTTCTGATACGAAATATGAAGAGGAGTTATTTCTATTTCAAGGGACTTTAAAACCTTATATGATGTTATTCCAACGAATAGTAACAAGAATGTAAACATATCATTAATAAGGTTTAGCCATGTACCAAACTTCATCTTTCTTTTTAAATGTCATGTAGATTATAGGCCTACTAACAAAAGAAAAATCAACATCCTGTTTGACTGACACTGATTCCGTTACCAGTAACCTGCCAGCTATCAGGTTACAACAAGTTGCTGATTTCTTTTTCCTCCTTCGAAGACTGTAATGTATTTTGTGTTTACCTGTACAGGCATCGTACCATCCCCCTAGCAGCCCTTCACCACCCTTCGCTCTCTCCCCTGCCACAGACATCCAACATCGTGTATCGTCATCGTACACCAGCTCGCAGTTCTTATTCGCAATGTTGCAAACTATGAGATAGAGAGAACATTTAAAAACATCATATAAATGGTAAAATTCAAGATTATATCGAGGGTTCAGTGACTCAAAGACGAATCTCCATATTTTGCCAAAATGAGTATTTCATATTAAAATGTTCAGGAAAATGTGGGCTTTCCAGGAAACACAAAGACTTAACTCCACCCACACCCAATTGAAGTCAATGGCTAGTTAAATACAGACTTAACTCCTTAAGGCCCAAGTGCACAGTGACACATAAACCACTTTTCTCAGAATGGTTAAAATGGAGTTACGTCTTTGTGTCACTGACCCCTCGATATTCAGTACTTGTTAGAGTGGTGTCCCAAGGGGGAGGCACTTAAGAGGAAAACAAGGAAGAATTTAATGATATTTTGTACCCGACCACGTGAAGGTTGTCCGTGATTACGTCACGATCCACTGACCACATAGCCAATTTTGAGATTCGTATTGATATGGTGAACTCATATTTCAAAAATTCATACCTCTCTCATTACTAGTCCGATTTATTTCAAACCTGTGCAATTCTGTTTCTCTCACTTCTGCTTTCATACAAACGAACTTATTGCAAAGGTCGGATTTCCCTTGCACGTTTCTACGTTTCGTGTGTCTGTCAGCGTCATGAGACGACATGCAGTAGCAGCGCTTAAAGTGAAAATTATTATTCTTGTTCAATATCATGATCATGGATAAAATCTTACGGGAATATTTAAAATTAGACAAGTAATATTACCAGCGTTGATGATGTCTACATTGTAGCCCTTTATAGTCCCAGTTGCTTCGTCTCTGTACAAGTATGAAAACCAAACAAACACACTAACACATTTAAAAATATATATATTACAAAGTAACACACACATGAAAGGAATTAAAGCCGAGCCATGGAAGGATTTTTAGCAGCCCCCCCCCCCCACACACACACAGACACACAGAGAGACAGACAGTCAAAATCATATAAATCTTCTTGATATACAGTGCGTCCCAGAAAAAACGAAACCGAGAATCATCGATGTTTTATCATAACTTAATCACAATTATAATTAATAAATGATACATATTTGGAAAGCTTAGATCCTCCTATGCAACTCATATGATGCATATTTCACGCATGAGTGATAAAAAGCAATTTTGAAGAGAGGAAACCAAAAAGTCATTTATCAAACAAACAAGAGTTGATACATTAAGTTAGATACCTTTAATAATCAGGTATCTTATTTGTATTTCTGTTTTTTTTTAACTCGTGTCATTGGCCTACATTGAATAGGAAGCAGAGCGGCGTGATTCCGGTAGTTTCAGCAATTTTTAGGTAAAAACAAAAACAAAACTCTAATGTAACATGCTTTGTCGAATTTTTTTTTTCAAAATAAACTTGATCGTTGTCACTACAAGAATCCGATATTTGTCGAAACGATGACTTACAAATACTCGCGGTTGATACCATAATGACCAATGGCGAAGGTCCAGATTTTGTCCTTGGACCATGGGAAACCTAGATGAATGCAGAAAGAAAGAAAGCATTCAGAGTATTTGATAAAGAGAAGGGTGAAGATATATTTCTATTTATATACCTCATACAAAGATTGTCTTTCACTGATTGGTCAAGACTATATCACATGACAAGGAGCATTTCGATCTATCAAATTACCCCGGCTTTAGCCTAGCTGCCGTATACAGCGCTCCAGCATTACAAGGAATTAATTCCTACCCATTTACATCACCTGGGTTGAGTGTGGCAAATGTAGATCAATGTCTTGCCAAAGGACATTAGTTCCGCGGCGGGACTCGAACTGCGGACCTTGTGATCGACTGTCCAGCGACGTATCCACTCGACCACGACGCCTCTAATTATTATTATTACCAGTATTGTTATTCTCATAATTATTATTATCATTATCATTATCACAATTTAATATTGTTGTTGTCATTAATCAATATTGCTGTTGTTATTGATTCATTTTCACTGTTAGTATTTATTCATTGAACTATATATTTATTTAATTAGTTTCATCTCTGTTTCCGTTAATTAGGAGATGTTTTTAGTTAGAGGTATAGACTAGTTTTGGTCGTTCAATTGCATTGTGAAAGAAGCGTTGTGGAATCGATCAGAAAAGGTTAATCATCTAGCATATAAGTATTGGTGTGTACTGCAAGGTTCTGGAATCATCAAAATGATAAGAAATTTGGCCTAGTCTTGGTAAAGTTACAAGCACTGTACACAGACATTTGTTGGTAAATTATCATACCTATCCAGTCCGGATAGATATAATAATTTACCAGGTATATCAATTAGTACTATAGTAGGCGGTTTCCCGGCAAAATTTGGATCATCACGTATTAGCAAAACATATTCTTTCACAAGATTGGTAATAAAGGCTTCCATTTCATTTTTGTTTAAATGGAGGCGTTTCCAAACTGGACTTTTCCTTCAAATGGTTGAATAACATCTTTAAATTGAATGTCTACGCTGTTCTCACCTACAGCCTTTAATGTGTTCTTTGCGTTGAACATTGATCAACAAAAATTGGATTACGAAAAGAGAGTTAATGACATACCCGGTCCATTGAACTCCTGTTCGTATTCAACCTCGAGGTGCCCCGGCTTGGCCAGGCTGACCAGGGCTAAAATCAACGCCCCAACGGCGACCACCACTACGACGACGATGACGATGTCCTTCGCTCGTCGGCAACCACTATTGGGGCGCGACCTCCTTCTGGCGAAGTCATCGTCGCATTCGAGCCGCTGACATGGGATATCGGAGAGAGCTGTAGTAGACATCTTTGATCTTCACGGCACCATTGACATGTGAAGGAATGATTTACAATGGCAACACTCTTGAACCTCTAATGCCCTTCCGAAGCAGCAATGGTGCTGGAAAGAGTTATCATTACAACGGGGGGAACAGGAACACAAGTCATGCATCTGACCTTTGCGCTTCTGGATAAACACTCTTCTCCGTATAACAATGACTTTTGTTTTCATCAAATTTGTCATTATTATCTGAACGATATATTCATTATGTTCATCAAATTATCCGACCATGTCAATAGTTTATGCATGTTCGTATATTGCATCTACACGCAAATGTTAAACTTTTAACATGATGGATGACCACCCCCTCCCCCGCCTCTCCCCCCTCACACCTCCCCTCCCCGGTCCCGATCTAGAGGGCCGATTCCAACCCCTTCCCCACCTTTTAGAGAAAGTATCCCCCTTCTTTCTCTCTCTCTCTCTCTCTCTCTCTCTCTCTTCCTCTCTCTCTCTTTCTCTTGATTGATTGTCAATGCTTACCCTCACTTATTGTTGCTTACCTAAACATGCTGATAGAAACATTTTTTTCCCTTGAAATAAATTTTGCACTCCCGTTTAGTAATGTCCCTCAGTCATGTGAATCCATTTATAACCTTTAACATTTCAGGTTTGCATTAAACTCATTCTATTAAAATGTAATAATAATTACAAAGATACCGCCGCGCTATCTGAAAACGAGATGACGTTTGTCTTAATATTCGTAGCTGCTGAGTTCCAGGGAGATGAACATCCCCGCACCCTCCTTTACCCACCTCTCCCCCTAATCATGTCTGCCCCCTCATTATTTTACTTCTTTAGCTGCCACTATCCGGATCATCCTGTCTACAATACTCTCGATTTCTGTTTAATATAGTTTTTATGCTTGGGTCCTATACATGGGACTCTGCTTGCTACAACTTTCCGAATTACTTAATTAGTCAAGAAACCACAAACTCCACACAAAAAAGAAAATCAAACTAAAACAAAACACAAATAAATCAAGCGAAGATTAAATTGACAAGCGGAATGCTACCAAAGGGCTATCGTAATGGTTAGTTCTGTTTTTGTTCTTTACTAGCCATCCATTTTTAATATGTTATAACCCTATTTTATAATTCGATGTGTACAACGCTTGGGGCATGTGCTGACTGAATACAATGGGAATTAAGAGCATGTGCAGGAAGGATATAACGGTGTCCTCGAAGTGTTATCTTTGTCAGTTGAGACGATAAAAATAGAACATAAATTCGCATTTGTTAACCTCAAACCCGGGTTACAGTCTAAAATAATAACATAATAGGGTGAGTAAACTCTTTCTAGAAAAATAAATTGCACATACTGTATACATGCTAACATGTTGCTAGTACCTTGAATAAGTTTGATAAGTTTAATACTTAAACCTCATCTAAAAAGCAATTTTATATTTTATATGAATTCGTGTTGTATGATGTTTTCGTTTTCATATTTATTTGTAGTTTAATGTTTTCAATATGAAATGAATACCTTTTTTTTCTTCAAGAACCTTATCAGCCTTGAGCTGCATGTATTTTTATTTCTAATTAAAGCAATTCGATTTCAGTTCAATTGCATTTACTTTTATCTTCCTCTTCGTTTTCCCATCACCCCCCCCCCCTCTCTCTCTCTCTCTCTCTCTCTCTCCCTCTCCCTCTCTCTCTCCCTTCAATTACTGATCCTCTTTCTCTTTATTTTACAACATGTACCATTCTTTGAAAATAAAATAAGATACAGAATAGATGAAAAGATTGTAACGTGTTTCAGAAAATTAGTAGTTAATTTGTTCCCTCTTTTAATTAGCCACTCGCTTAGAAATCGTAAGGACACATTTCATAATTCACCTTGATCAACTAACTCACTGTACACCTGTTCGCAATATATACAGCAATGACGATACATATAATACTAGCACGAACATTAAGTAGACATGCATCATTATCATGAACATAAACAATGTACTCTATTTTCTGTATCAGATTTGCTGATAATTGCCCACGCGCAGTGAATGCAATCCAGCACTACTTTGATCAAAGTTTCATCCAGTTTGCTTACTAAAACTGTCAACTTTTTTCCTTCAAATTATTTCTATTTAATTATTCATATTTACGTTTAAAACACACGACCGATACTTAGATACAAATAAACATTGGCCAAACAGTTACATATCATATTAAAAGAAAAACTGCATATAAAACCTGCCAGACGTTTAAAGAAGAAAAATGTATTAACGAAAAAAGAATATCACGTGGCTATATGCATAGTGCTAAACAACTTCCGCTTTAATCTAATGAAATTTATTTATCTAACATCAAGTAAGATAATCATCATTAAGAAAAGCTAAAACAAGTTAAAATTTAAGTTGCTTCATTATTTTCGTAAATTATTAAATCACCCAGCAGATCTGTGCAAATGGGCATAATTGTCATAGGAACAATATTCCAACTTCCACAGGCAATTATCAAGATTATGGTATAAATGTAACGAACCATGAATATATCAACAATGCGATCTAGAGGCGGCAGATAGCAGAGTGGCAATTCACTCTTTTTTCATGAAAGCAAACATAATTTCATTCTATTTTACATCAACATTTTAAAACAGCGGCAAAGATTAATTCAGAAAGTGAATGTTGTATCGTGTGTCAGAACGAGTTTCATTGATGTCAGAACACTGAGATGCATGATTTAAATATGAGTCATTCATGTTGATGTCCCTTGTTTAATAATTGTGTATTCACCTCTTCTTTTTTTTTACAAAGAACAATAACAATTATCCCATAATTGAATAAATACGGTACTGTATTTAGCCTTAATATTCATAATATAGAGACGAACAAATCTTTTAGAGAGAAGTTGTTCGTCACTCATGCATTCGTTCATTGAGTTATTTGATTTGGTCGCTTTATTCGACCATTTCTTTATTTATTCATTTATTCATTAATCTATTTATTCATTGATATAATTAGGTTTTCATTTATTCGTTCATTCATCCATCCATTTTGTGTGTGTACGGTAGTCCGTCTTGTCGAATTAATTGAGGCTTATTGTAAACGGAAACTTAGAGTCGTTAGACCCGTAACGCTCACCGAAGCCGTCCTGTTTCAATAATTTACGTTCATGAATTACTCAATGTATTTCTTTAATTTCATGAATTTTGTATATAAGTAAATAAATCTTCGCGAAATCTATACGCACCTGGAAATGTGAATTCAAAAGATGATACGGATACAAATGAATCAAATCGAATCACATCAAAATTAAATCAAATCAGCCCAAATCAAATCAAATTATAGATTCACCAGGATGAAAAGCAAAATAATCATTCATTATTGTTTCCCGGAAAACTCTGCTTCCCCTTGATCCAGATGGTAATCTCTGAAAACAAAACAAAATCAAATGAAAAAGATAAGGAAAACGGAAATTGTGTTAGAATTTTTTTTATAGCATTTTAAAAAACATTTTTCAGTGAATTCCAATGTATATTTAAAATCAATAAGGTAAGCAGTTTCCTGGGTCAACATGATCCCTTTCTGTGACGACTCTCTCAAATTTCTACATTGATTTTGTAATACAAAATGTTAAAGCTTATGCTTTGGTACAGTAGCAAAAAGGGAATTGGAAAGACACGTGTTAAAGATAGTCTCATTTTAGATCATTTGGTATGCATTTAATGAATTCCGGTGAATTTAAGTGTCACTATGGGCACGGAACGCCAGATAACGGCTTTGTATTCACATACGCTAAAGACCCGCCCATCTTGATGGCTTCTGGCACATTGATCGTGGAGATTCTCATGGATTCAGCGTGTGTGTAGACTATAGCGTAAACTCGAATTTACTTCCCAGGATTGTATCTGATTATTTTTTCCTACCATTCATTTTTATAATATATCACTTGAGGAGAAAAAACTCCACAGCGGCTTAGTTTTGCTCGTATCTTCCTATTATCTCCACTTTAAGAAATCTGATTAGAACTTTGTGAGGGCTTACCAAAACTGCACATGATCATTCAGTTTGCAGAACGTTAAGTTTTTGTTTATGAGAATTCACCCTTCTGTATTCCATCGATGACGCAACAAGTGAATACCATTGTCAAAATCTGAGGAAGTAATAGGAAAGTGATCGGATCAGGATTTTTTTTTTTAATGAGTAATTTAATCTGAGAACATTTGAAATGTCCTGGAATTCTGAACATATTACTTAATAATGTTATTACTGTACGGAAGGCCGGCGAGACAATTTAGTGAAGAAGACGCGAAGGCAAGTTTGAGGACTCGGCGAGTCGACTTCTCTGGAATGACAAGACGAGATGACGAGCTGTTCTTAACTCGGCAAATCGACTTCTCTGGACCAGCACACTGGATGACGAGTTGTTGTTAACTCGGCAAATCGACTTTACTGGACCAGCACACTAGATGACGAGTTGTTGTTAACTCGGCAAATCGACTTCTCTGGACCAGCACACTAGATGACGAGTTGTTCTTAACTCGGCAAATCGACTTTACTGGACCAGCACACTAGATGACGAGTTGTTCTTAACTCGGCAAATCGACTTCTCTGGACCAGCACACTAGATGACGAGTTGTTGTTAACTCGGCAAATCGACTTTACTGGACCAGAAAACGGGATGATGGGTTGTTCTTAACTCGGCAAATCGACTTCTCTGGACCAGGAAACGAGATGACGAATTGTTCTCAACTCGGCAAATCGACTTCTCCGGACCAAAAGACGAAATGACGAGTTGTTTTAATTCGGCAATCTTGTTTGGGACGCGAATACGAGATGACGTACGGAAGCTTATAAGTGCCAACCAGATGACGATATAAGAAAACGGGAAGACGGGTTAAATGATGAGAAGACAAGATGACGAGTTGTTGAAACTCGGCAAGTCGACTTGTTTGGGGCAAGAAGACAAAATGACGAGTTGTTGAAACTCGGCAAGTCGACTTGTTTGGGACAAGAAGACAAAATGACGAGTTGTTGAAACTCGGCAAGTCGACTTGTTTGGGGCAAGAAAACAAAATGACGAGTTGTTGAAACTCGGCAAGTCGACTTGTTTGGGACAAGAAGACGAGATGACGAGTTGTTCTTAATTCGACAAGTCCGGGGGCAAGTCGACTTGTTTGGGACAAAAAGACAAGATTAACTCGACTTATTTAAGACGAGATGATGAATATCTAAGTCGGCAAATCGATGTCAAGCTCCAACAACCCTTTACCTCGCCTTCTCGTCTGTGGCTGGACACACAATAAACAAACAAACACATCACAATATTCCAGCAACACGTAGCAAGGGCATAACAGAGAGGCATTGCAACTCACAATTAATAAGACTTACCTCAAAGATGATTAGAGCGAAGCAAATGGCACCAATTAGAATGAAGTTGTCTTGTACTACATCAATAGATGCTTCAACGCAACCCTATGAAAGACAACATGATAATTACAATAATGATGATAACGATAATAGTAATGATAATAATGATAGTAAAGATGATAGTATCGATAACATGATGATTAATGATAGTAGTAACGATAATAATGATAGTATTGATGCTAGTATTAATAACAATTAGAATGATAATAATAATAATAGTAATTGAAATATTAATATTGTTAATATTATTATTAGTAGTAATGATGATGATGATGATAGGTATAATGAAAACAATAATATTACGAAGTAATAATAATCATCATAATGACGATGATGAAAAAACAAACATACTTCGTTAACTATGAGGTTTTTTCCACACAAAAAAAAAGCAATAACAAACACAAAAAACACAAATTATATTTGAATCTCTCAAAAAATTTAGGAAAGTTCGATGCATAACGGAATAAATTCACTTTCAATCTTCGCTTGAAGCGTTTTTCCATGTCAAACTGGTACCTTCGCGGCATAATAACTTACCGTTTCATAGACCTTATCTAGATTCGTTGGCACCCCCTTCACTCCTGCCTGACAAAGCACTATGTTCCCGCCTTCAGCCACAGGTATGCAGCAAGACTCGGGTACCGCAGGCCAGACAAGACAATTCTCACACAACAAGTAGTCGGTATAGTCAGTCGCACCACAGCATTTGGACTAGAATGATGGAGTAGAATGTAAAACAGAGGGTCAGGGGAAAGATTGAAAGTTTGTCCTAATCATATCAGATCTTTAGAACTTTCCATTAATATCTGAAACATTCTTTAAACAGCAGAATTACTCTTTCTCTCCCCCTTCCCCCTTCCCCCTTCCCCCTCTCTCTCCCTCCTCCTCTCTTTTTCTTTCTCTCCCCTCTCCCCTCCTCATCTCTCTCTCCCTCTCTCCCTCTCCCTCCCCTCTCTCTCCCTTTCTTTCTCTCTCTCCCTCTCCCTCCTTCCCCTTCTCTCTCGCTCTTTCTTTCTATCCCTCTTTCTCCCTGCCTCTCCCCTCCCCCTCTCTCTCTCTCTCCCTCCCCTCCCTTGCCCCTCTTTCTCTCTCTTTCTCTCTCTTACCGCTATCTGGACTTCATTTATAATATCTGTTGATGCTGTTGACTCCGGGTCGCCGTAGTTCTCATGGATCGTTGTGGTCATTCCTTCCAACATGCTCGCCTCTATCTATAATACATAAGTATACGTAATACATATCATTCATTAAAAGTTGTTCCACCTTATAACTTTTATAAACCCTAACATATGTAGTAACTTTGATTATCTTACAACGAAATAATATCCTTAAAATTATTGCGACTCTTGTTTAGAGTTGACTTTATTACCATGAAATGTCAACTATTCGTCAGACCAAATCCTGCCTCCCGTCACCCCCCCCCCCCCCCCCAAAAAAAAGAAGACTAGGAACAAAACAGTGAAGAAAACATAAACGACAAATAAGTAAAATAAATGATATTGGACACTGATCATCCGAAAGTAATAAAATGCCTTAAAACATGAACGATTCAATTTAATTTACATGATTTATTTGTGTGTACATTGCTTTTACCGAGCAGTTGTTGAAACTTAGCTTTTTAGCTTAACTAAAAATTCGAAAACAAAAATTAAGCGTGTAAAAAAGAGCTGTGGTTTGCAAGTTTCAGTCAACTATAATCAATTGCCACGTACATATTTAATCGAAATTTAAATCAGACCCTGGGTTTTAGGCTTTGTTTGGAATCGAGTCAACCAAAGGAAATAAGTTTGAGGTCTAAGTTTTTTTGTTTGTTAAACGTGATTTTATACCCACGATCGGGTTTAACGGAAGAATTAAAAAAAAACATGGAATACGGACCTTTAGGTCTAGTTTGGGTCAGTTATGGTATGGTGTTAGGCTTACCTCGTCATTGTATACAAAAGCGAGGGTCCCGGCAGTTATTTCACCACAAATGATGAGGAGCATTAAGACCCAGTACTGCAAAATATAAAAATAATCAGATCACAGTAAGTAATACTACATCGAAAGAGAAAGCACGCTTACATCGACCGTTAAAGGGGGTGTAGCATGAAAAGACTACGTGCCTTTCCCATGGCCCGACTCGGGACCAATCGGGTAAACGACTACGGACGACGCAACCGCTGTTCACGTGCGTGCAACATACACGAAACCGAGGCGTGGGGAAAACTTCGGTCTGTTTCGATTTCGCGAACGCTAGGACGCGCTGACCGTTTAAGTCCATTTGTTTATGTGCAGTTGTTCAAAAAAGACGTAGATGGCGTTAACCAGCATTTGCCATGCTACACCCCCTTTAACTTTTGCGGTTTTAAAGATAACACGCCTCCCCCTTCCTGTTTCAGACAATGTTCTAATCTTCGCCTATCATGTTAGAAATTCCATTCAGGAATGATTATCATCCCTTCCCCCACAACACCCGAACGCAACCTATCTACTTTCTCCATTATTTTTCTCCGCGCTTTTATAAATTATAGATACACTAATATTAGATTTGTGTTATCCTTATACAAAAAAAGAGAGAATCATCATATTTGTTTCGATTAATAATAAATAATTTGTTTAATTTAATTGAACTGACTTAATTTGACATGAATTGTGCGATCAGCGACAACCCCCCCCCCCCCCCTGTCGCTGTACACTAGTCCAGATTCCCTCCTTTTATTATATATTTGTTATTCAACAATCATCTATGTAATCCTTCCTTTAACACGCATCCCACAAGATCGGGCACCTGTCGAGAAAAAAAGGCAAGGACTGTCTCCGTTTTAACGTTGAGGTCGTGTTTTTTTTATCAGCTGATTGGGCGCGCGACTCGGAAAAGCCCAGGCAGTGGTTGACTAGCTCTACACCCGATTGAGAATTATGCTCATGATTTTTGGTAGCCTCCAACCAAACATCCCGATCACGTTGTCGTGGTTGCAAGATCCAAGGAGCATATTTCAACAACACGAAACACTCCAACGTTATCATAGACAGGCCAAAGTCTAACACGCTATCATTTATAATAGACCTGTCGAATGGGCTTCGATTCCCGTGGAATCTCGGGATGGGACGAGGTAATTATCCAACCCCTAATCAACTACCGTACATTGAAAATGCATTAAAAATAAATCAGTAGGTCATTAATACCAATGAATACAAAACAAATTAAAATTAGGATACATTTTGTTGCAAATTATGTCTGAATCTTCAGGGAAATTCGATAGTCTGCGCCCCCCCCCCCTTAAACAAAAAAAAAAGAGGTACGAGGATGGCATGCTTGATGTAGCGAAATAAATCGTATGTTATGAACAATTTGATACAGGTATACTGATATCTAACTATTGGATTACGAATTAAGTGGCTTGTTGTGCCTCAAATAGAGAGAAAGAAAGAGACACATTCGTACACAACCTGGATGTGGGGGCAACGATATGTATAATTATGCCCCACCCCACTTTTTGGAATTTAATTGGTTTACTTCAAATAAACATCACATAAAAAAGGCACTTTAAATTAGTTTTTTTGGGGAATTGAATTGGTTGCTTCAAGTAAACATCACATAAAAAAGGCACTCTAAATTAGTAATTTCCGGGATTAATTGTAACCATAATATAATTTTTTGGGGGTAATTCTTTAATGAGAAACCCTAGAACAGTCCCTGTTCTAACTTACCATTTTGAGGAGGCAAACGCCCTCTTTCATGGCACCGCAGCAGCCGCAGAACCCCACTATGAATGTGAAGCATCCTATGGCTATAGTCAAAGCACACACGATGACTAAGGTGTCCTCGGCGAAGAGTTCTTGATAGTCCGCCTGCTTGGCAGTCACATAGGAACCCACGGATATGAGGATCACTCCAACCGCCTGAAGATTTGTTAAAAGATGATAATTGCGATGATGTTACAGATGGTTCTAAGACACCTACCCCCTGTACATCCCCCCCCCCCCCGGGTAACCACCCCAGTCAACTACCCCTTAGGAGAACTACCCCTAGGGCAACTACCCCCCTAGGGCAACCACCCTCTAGAACGACTACCCCCAAGACAACTACCCCTACGACAACCATCCTCTAGGACAGCTATCCTAGGGGGGTGGGGGTAGTTGTCTGGACGTAGTTATCCGGGGGTAGTTGTCCGGGGGTAGTTGTCCTGGGGTATTTGTCCTAGAGGCTGGTTGCCCTAAGGGGTAGTTGTCCTAAAGGGTAGTTGACTGGGGGTGGTTATCCGGGGTGGATGTCTTAGGGGGTAGGTGCCCTGATACAGTTACAGATGATTGAGATGTAATGGTGATAATAGCGGTAATGGAGACGGTTGCAAAATATGTGACTGAAATAGTGGTGGTGGTGGTGGTGGTGAATGGTGGTGGTCACGGTACCAAAAGATATGCCCAAAATACTGGTGGTGATCGTGATGGTGATGTTGACGTTGATGGATATAGACAAAGGAGACGGAAATGGTAACGATGATGGTGGTGATGATGGTAATGGTGGTGGTGATGGTAATAGTGGTGTGATGTAGGTGATGGTGATGGTGTTGAGGTGGTGATGGTGTTAATGGTGGTGATAATGATGATGATGGTGGTGGTGATTCTGGTGGTGATGGTAATGGGTTATAATACAAGTGAAGAATATTGTGGAAGTCGTGGCGGGGACGGTGGTGGGTAATATACACATTTGATGAAAATGGTGGCGATTGTGTTGATGATAATGGTAGTGGTGGTGATGGTGATGCTGGTGATGGATATGGTAAAGTGTATCCGGACACCTACCCCCTGGACAGCCACCCTTCGGATAACAACCCCTAGGATAACCATCCTCTAGGACAAACATCCCCCGGACAACTCCCCCCAGACAACTACCCCCTAGGACAACCAACCTCTAGGACAACTACCCTCGGACAACTACCCCCTAGGACAACCACCCTCTAGGACATATGCCTCCTTGACATCGACCACCAATAGTAACTACCACCCAACTACCCCCGGACAATAACCACTTAGTGTAATTATCAATCGAGGGGTAGTTGTCCTATAGGGTGGCTGTCCTAGGGGGTAGTTGTCTGGGGTTAATTTTCAGGGTTGGTTGTCTTAGAGGGTGGTTGTTCTAGGGGGTAGTTGTCTGGGGTAGTTGCCCCAGGGGTAGTCGTCCTAGAGGGTGGTTGCCCTAGGGTGTAGTTGTCCTAGGAGTTAGTTGTCCTAGGGGATTATCCGAAGGGTGGTTGTCACTATGAATATGACTGACAAAGAAAACGGACAAAATATACAGTTCCTCAGGTAGACAAAGGAACATCCCTTCACTGCTATTATGTAAAAAGTGAATATGCATGTGACACCTGTACTACACATGTTTACATAATAGCAGTGAAGGGATGTTCCTTTGTCTACCTGAGGAACTGTATATTTTGTCCACTTTCTTTGTCAGTCATGTTCATAGTGTGTCCAGGGGGTAGGTGTCCTAGAAACATCTTGGTAATGATGATAGTACTAACTTTGGATGTGATGCTTGTAATTAAAGAACGATATTTGCGACGGACACTGATGTGTAATGTTCATGATAAAACAATTATTTCATCTTTTCACCTCCACAAAACTCAGCTTAAACTGGTGATTTCAAAACAACATCAACTAACTCTCATACTAGTTAAGAGTTGCACAAACTGTTTACTAAATGATAAATAATGTTAGTTGGTTAATTAATGCCTTGTTCGACGTAATCATACGGACTTAATTTATCATCACTACTTCCTTCAACAGCTCAATATTGCTCGGCATACAGGTGCAACAGTAGATTTGAGTAAATTAAGATAACCCATTTTCAAATTCAAATTCAAATTCAAAATAGCTGTGTTATTGGTTTTGGGTATACGATACATATAACATGTGAATGTTGGAAACTATGCATTAATCCATTAATGCCTATATTAAAGATAATTTACATAATTCTCTCTTCAAGAAAGATTTTGAAAAGACAATCTCTACCCTACGTTATTTGTAGTATCATTTCATTCAGTCATTCTAAAATAAAGTGTCGAATATATAACCTTCAGTCTGCGTTATATAAGTACATTAAATCAATGAAACGAAACTAATATTCACGACTTTTACGGAATTATTAGAAAGACATATGAACTGGTAACAAAGGAAAAAGTTTGAGCTTACCCATATGCTGAAGTTGAAGACGAACAAGAGAAGCTTGGCAATCTTTGGACCACAACCTGCAACCATTTTGATTTGATTTTTCTTGCTTATTAAAAAAGAAACACAATAAATATACAATTACAAAAAATAGATTGTATGACTCTATGAATGCGGCTTACGACCCTGACTCCAATAATGTATGTCCAAGACTGTTGAACAGGATAACTCTTCTTATAGGCGTTGTTGTGGATACGATGTGTGTATGACTCAAGTAATTAGTATTTCAAGAGGGTCACGTGCAAAGTTTATAATATCGGTCGTGCATATGGGCTCCCCTCCTCTTTCAAGCTTGAATCATAATTTTGTTTGTATAATTATGTATGAAACGTTTTCTCATCTAAAGACTTGGCTCGGCCAGATCTTCTTGTATTATCCAGCTGCGGATTTATTGTGAGTGCGTGATCTAATTTAAGTACTGTATAGGTAAAGACAATGGCCGAATCGGGTGTAGAAAATAGACTCCCTAATAAATAAGAGCCTCAATCGCCTGTAAAATATTAGCGTTATCAACGACCTTTCATGTTTGTTCGATAGATAGTAAAGGCGTTCCCATAACTCCATTTTTGTTAATCATTCATTTTTCAAGTGTTTGCAGATACACACAGAAATTAATATTTGATGGTGATAATTAAGGATAGGCCCTTCGCCCAACGTAGAACATGTACATGGTGTATCTGATTTGGCGGGATAATATTTCGATTAATTGACGAGGTATGCTGTGATGGAGTAAATATTATAGTCTGAAGCAATTTGGTGGATTGGAAGTTGTGTGGAACGAAACGAGGGAGGGGAGTGACACAATAATTCTGTAATACTATCTTTATTTCATCAAATAAATTTGATGTCATCATGCATTGCCCGATCGTTCCCTCTATTCATAAAGACTATAAAACATTATTATCTTTTGGGGCCTATAAATCACAAGCGTGGCTTCCACCGAAGGCTCATCTATATTGCACTCTTCTTTTGGTTCAGCCTTTTCAACTTATACTGTATGCAAAGAAATTGATAAGATGTACTCACATTGTGTCATCTCGTTTCTGACAACAGAAAACATGACATTGTTTCTTTGTACCGCTTATTTTGTGAAAACGTTGTAAAATGTTAAATGCGGAATTTGAAAAAGATAAACTGAAATTGATTCGATGAATAAGCCGCATGCGATAGGATAATATATAAAAAATAATATACAAACATAAATGGATACACAACATTATTTCCTTTCTTTAATGAAAGATGCAATGTTAACAAATAGATTTCACAATTTCGATGTCATACGGCTATAAGCAGATCATTTATGCGTGACAATCTAGTTGATTAAACGTATTTATCATTCAGAAACATTTCTCGAATATTTTGTGCAGGGGAGTGGCTGGGTTACAAACCAGGACACTGACTCATAAAATTTGTTATTTACATTGTATGACAAAATTTGCTCTCAGCCAATTAAAAGCCACGATTCCAGTTGCTTATAACAGTTATTATAACCAGTTTTATGAAAAATGGCCCCGGTTAGTGGTTTTGTCTTCATAAACGCTATCGGTAAAACTCGCTCTCTCTCTCTCTCTCTCTCTGTCTCTGTCTCTCTCTCTCTCTCTCTCTGTCCCCCCCCCCCCTCTCTCTCTCTCTCTCTCTCTTTCTCTTCTTCTCTCTATCTTTTCCTCTCTCTCTCGTTTTCTCTCCCTCTCTCTCTCTTTCTCAAGCTCTATCTATCTATCTATTCATCTCTCTCTCTTTTTAATCAAAAACATATCTACAAAAGTATACTAATAATAGTAATTAGTGTGCCGTCACAGGAACCCAAGTACAAATATTTGCATTTTTTGTTTTCTATATCGGAATTCTGATCTTCGCAGGTTACGCTCTGACGTCACATAATTATGTAAATATATTTAGTGATAAGATTTGTATTCATATCGTATGTGATTACTAGGCCCTCATGGTTACAACGCGTATATAAGGAGGCCTCATTATCACCTTAATAGCAGGAGAGGTCATCTTTGATATGGACTTGATTGTTTTGGCAGACGAGATCAAGTATACAAATATTGACTGCTCATGAGGATGATGGTGGGAACTATCACTCCCAAGGTGGTGTTCACACCGGTCCTTCTATCATTCCCGAGGCGAAGCCGAGGGGGTGATAGAAGGGCCGGTGTGAACACCACCGAGGGAGTGGTAGTTCCCACCATCATCCGATTACAGAGCAGTCCATGTTTGTTTTATATACCTCATCCTTTTTATTGATTCATGATTAGGTCTAGCTGTAGGTCTAGATCTAGCACTAAAAAACAGGAAACTAGATCAAGAGGAATTACTCACCAGAATAAGAAAAATCCAACATCAAGTCCAAGGCAAGAGTATTGAATTCCTACGCGCTGCGCGTAACCGCGCGATTGCGGTAGCCTAGCAACCCACAAAATTTGTGTGCGCAACTAAGTCGCGGGAGGGGTTAGGGGTCCTATCCCGGGGTTTGATAGTAGCTATCAAACCCTCTGACGTAATGATACTTGATAGATCGAAATGCTCCTTGACATGTGATATAGTTTTGACCAATCAGTGAATGACAATCTATGTATGAGGTATATAAAAGAGTTTATTGCCCCCGAATAAGAAGTTTCATAGTATAGAAACCAGAAATTTAGATTCTCATATTCCATTAAATCCTGGATTGAACATGTCCGCTGGGAGCAAGGGCGTGCTAGCAGAACAATTATTCTTAGCCTTGTGCTTAATTGTCCTTTATATATTTTTTTTTCCTCTCTCTCTCTCTCTCTCCCTCTCTCTCTCTTTCTCTCTCTCTCTCCCTCTCTCTCTCCCTCTCTCTCTCTCTCTCTCTCTCTCTCTCTCTCTCTCTCTCTCCCTTCCGTATTCCCCTTATACATTCACTCCCGTACCGCGTGGGATAGCTAGAAAACCCCTCTTTCTAGTAAGCGTAGTATTAATTAGCAGAACAATTATTCTTAGCTTTATGCTTAATTGTCCTTTATATCCCCCCTCTCTCTCTCTCTCTCTCTTTCTTTCTCTCTCTCTCTCCCTCTCTTCCTCTCTCTCTCTCTCTCTCTCTCTCCCTTCCGTATTCCCCTTATACATTCACTCCCGTACCGCGTGGGATAGCTAGAAAACCCCTCTTTCTAGTAAGCGTAGTATTAATTAGCAGAACAATTATTCTTAGCTTTATGCTTAATTGTCCTTTATATCCCCCCTCTCTCTCTCTCTCTCTCTTTCTTTCTCTCTCTCTCTCCCTCTCTCCCCCTCTCTCTCTCTCTCTCTCTCCCTTCCGTATTCCCCTTATACATTCACTCCCGTACCGCGTGGGATAGCTAGAAAACCCCTCTTTCTAGTAAGCGTAGTATAAATTACAGTCTATAGGTCTAGTCACAGAATAATTCACGGAAAAAAAATCAGAACATGTTAATCACATTACATTTGTCAGTGAAATGTAAGGGTTGGTGTATTCCACTATCAACACTAACACTAACACTAACACTAACATAGACCTCAAGTGTGGATCTATGTCGAGCAAAGATTGTCTTAATTTCTACTTTGTTTTATGAGGCTATTCATTTTTCAGATCTTAAAACATTACCATCTATTTTTAAGAAAAGATGTTACTATGCAACATTATTTTGTTGAAAAAAGCTGCAAATTTATTGATGTTTTATATACTCCGTGTACATAACTTTTATATTTTGTAAACTATGAACAAGAAAATACGGAATGAAAATACATGGAAATGTATCTTAAAACTGAAACGAATTCAATTCAATGTATTTAGATATGAAACATTTAGGACATATAACGTAAAAGAACGAAAAGAAAAATACAGAAAGTAACTAAAACTTGAAGTGAAATGAATTTAATTCATCGTGTTAACACATGTTATATTTAACATATATCAAATTAGAGAAACAGAAAAGAAGAAAAGAAAGTAAAATAATTTGAATTGCAATGAATTTAATTCAATGCATTTGTTTAAAAAAAAATCTTTCTGAAAGATCTATGATTATATTATACAATTCTCTAATTTTATCACATGTGATATATTGTAATATTGTATGGGGTAATTGTAGTTTAACAAGAATTAATTCCTTATATTTGCTTCAAAAGAGAGCGATTCGCATGATCACTAACTCACATTATATATCACACACGGAACCTTTATTTCAGCGTTTAAAAATATTAAAAATACAAGATATTCACATTTTCAGACATGCATTTTTATGTATAAATATTCTCATAATCAACTACCATCCCTATTTCACAATATTTACAGTTTAAACTCAAACATTCACACATACCCCACCCGTTGTTCAACAAATTATCACTTAGAAAATCCTAAAATGCTTTTAGCACAAAAAACAGTAAGACATCATGGACCAGAAGTTTGGAACTCCTTTTCAAATTCAATGAGGCATTGTTCATCTCTCTATTGTTTTAAAGCATCTCTCAAAAAAACTCTTATATCGAAGTATCTACATAACTGATTTCAACATGCAGTAGGCAATCGTCAAATTTTGGTCACATTGCAACTCAGTTTTGCAAACTTTGTTTTCTATTTCGTATTCTTAGTTTCCTTTATTGTAAAGGCTATATTTGTTTCCACTCCACTATACCACACAGAGCTACGTGCACTTCCACTATTCGTTACAAACACATACAAACAAGCACGCTCGCGTGCACATGCACACACACATACGCTCACACACACATACACACACACGCGCACACACACACGCACACAACACATAAAACACACACGGTGACAATTGTTTCATAATTACCCCTTTTGTGATTGAGCATTGATTTTTATCAAGATCGCTGAATGTTTAAGTGGCATAACCCTAAAAATCTTTCCCTTTTGTACACATTCACTACCACCATCGTGTCATCATCATCATCATTGTTACATCTTAATCTTCATCATCATCATCATCATCATTATCATCATCATCATCATCATCATCATGAAGCACAACATCCGCCAATACGCACCAAGAGAACAGCGGCCACTCAACTTTTCATACGATAAGAAGAATTCCCAACAAAAAGTAACAGTTTGGGTGGGCCTTGTCGTAAATGGAATGCTCATTTTTGTGCGTGTGCCTGTGCGTGTGTGCGTGTGTGTGAGTGCGTGCGCGTGCGTGTGTTTGTGTGTTTTTGTCTGTCTGGCTAATTGGATAATTGAAAAAAAATGGCCGTCTTTGGTCAAAACATTATTTTATTCCTCACCTAGCAACTAGGCGCAAGTGAGATCTGGCAGTCTTGTAAAGATTGTCTGATATTCAGTGATGCATGCAGAGATTCAAATTAAAATGGTACCTAAATGTACTGGGAGGATAACTCTATCAAGACATATCATGAAACTCATGATTAAATATACATACTTCAAACAATACAAATTTTAAAAAGTGGGACATTTTTTCTGACTCACTCTGTATGTGTCCTCTGGTATCCGCACCTCCTGTATTTAAAACTGCGTTGTACATTTCAAGATGCCGCCATGAGGGACCCGCACGGGCAATATTCATTTTAAATGGCCCCCGGACGGCAGACGCCTGTTGTTGTGCATATCACCCGGGGCTCACGAGGGGCCCGTGTGGGCGCCGTAGGGTAGACGTACGGAACCCTTGAGCACCGCAAGGCGTCCGTAAAGATTTTTCATGAGAATTGACCCCCAAAATCGTGAGGGGCCCGTCCGGGCACCGCCCGGAGCCCGCAGGGGACCCGTAAGGTGCCCTACGGGCCCTTTACGGTCTTTCTACGGCCTAACGGTCAGATAAAAACGCCGGGGGAATTGGGAGCAGCCTACTCAGCACCACGGCACCCGTACGGCTTAAAACACTGTCCCGGCGCCCGTAGGAACTTTACGGCAATCGGCCGGACACCGGCCGAAAATTCCCAAAATGTCTGTTTTTACTCGCCGTACGGGGCCCGCGAAATTTTTATTCCCAAACAGGTTTGCAATTTCTTATAATTCCGTTCTTTTGATTGGCTGATATGTTGTACGTCATTAGCAGCTTGGAAAGAGGTCACAAACAATTAGACTTTGATTATTTATTGCTTTGCCTCACTATTTATAAAGGCAAAAAACTGAATAAACTGAGATTTGAACCCTCAAGTCAACTTCTAAGTACCATTAGTAACACGCTGTCCTTACCGATTGAGCCAACGATATGTTGATGAAAAGGGATTCTGAATGCTTTCTATAACCCTATCACTCACCCTAACGGTTACGTCATTGCTAATGACGTAACATATTAGCCAATCAGATGACCGGATATATTAGCATTGGCAAACCTGTTTGGGAAAGAAAAAAATCGCGCCCCGGAGTGTATATGTGAAAGCCCCATAAGCAACCGTACGCAACCGTAAGCAACCCTACGCCAGGCCTACGCAAGCGTACATAACCCTACGCCATGCCTACGCAAGCGTACGCAACCCTACGCCAATTGCATACGCCGTAGGTGCGCGGTGCCTACGCACAGGGTACGTAACTCTACGCCATCGTACGCAAGCCTACGCATAACCTACGCAGGGACTAAGCCGAAGCATCAATTTTTTCACGAGTACGCAGCCTAACTACGCAACGCTACGCAACTCTACGCAGATCCAGTGTGAAAGGGGCTTAAGGAAAAAAAAATCTTTCAATAATTGCGGTCCTTTTTTAATACTATAGAGCCCTCTCTTGTTGAGTTTCATAATGGAAAACGACCGTAAAGACTTTCAAGAAATCAACCTAAAGCCTCGGTCACAAATGCCATTACGAACTGTTACGAACGCCGTACGAACGTTTTTCAGACAATGGAAATTCGGGAAGACAATGGAAAAACAGGGAGATTCGTACGAAATTATCGTTCGTACGAACCTTTATGACCGTAGCATTAGCAATACCAAACCCTATTGTTCATCCCATAGAAATCATGTTTGGATTACATAATAGTTATTATTGTATTGTTCGTATATTCCAATAGATGATGGGCAAGCCTATTACAATTGCCTTAGATTTATTTATCGCCAGTCCTTGGAAATGTGCTATGGCGCAAAAGCTTGAGCATGAAGTTCTTTTTTCCCCTTGTAATTATGACCCAACGTTCTGTGATGTATAGGTTAATAAAGCAATTGTATGACAAGTAATAGCGTTTACATTTAGAAAATAAAACTACAGGCAAAACAAAAAATAGCACAGAATTCCCCACTTTTTGTAACACTCAACTAAAGATTACAAGAACCATCTTTTGTTATTTATACAATACATTATCTTTGTACTTTGTATCTGGAAATCCCAAGTTCAGCGATAGTACTAATCAAATATTTATTAACAGTACGTGCATACTTATGCAAATGATTATAATTAATATGAGACAGTTTTCCATATCAGGCGTATGATGACAGCATTGCGTGTCACGTGATCGATTAGGCCCAAGTCATACCTTGCCAAAAATCTACGCGATAACGATACCAATAACTATGACAACTAAATTTGGTATTTTTATGATTTGATATTGTTCTGGCTCTGGCATCATATCCTTACAGAGTGTTTAGAAAAAATAGATAACCAATAATAGCAACAGAGGTTGTGGTGACATTCCGCCCTTCAAAAGTGGCATTTGACGCTAATTAATGGACTTGTGGATTTCCAATATTGACTGTATTATGTAACTCGAAGGTGTTGTCTGGGAAGAAACATTTGGGGGTAAAGGTATTTCCAATGATTTTTTGTTTTGTTTTTGTAGTAATATGAAATTCATTTACGAATATCAACCTTTATTTTTTACTCATTAAGTTGAATAATACAGCCAACCTTTATTATACGAATTGGTGTAGATTTCGTTTTTGGAGACTTGGTGCGACATGGGCTTGATACAATAGAACCCGTGTAGCTAGGTCGCACCATTTGAAGCACTTGTTCGGTTCCTCTATACGATTGCTATAAGCTTGCATCGGCGCGCTTGAAATTTCAGTTGATTGATTTGACTGATCTGATTTGATTTGTTCGTCGCGTTTTTTAGATTTCAAAATCAAAATGGTTGCTGGTTGCGGGCCAAAGATTGCTAAGCTTTCCTTGTTCGTCTTAAACTTCTGTATTTGGGTGAGTAGACTACATTGCATGTATACATGTCCAAGCTCAATTTGAAATACTGAGTTTAATGTATACCAGCATTAAGGCATACATGTATGTTATATGCCATCCGTTAGCTTGTGTGTACATGCGTTTTTTTAATAATTGTCTTGTGTATCTTCTTGGTGTAAAAAGACAATGCCACTTTGACGCTTAAATGTTCAGACGAAAATGTACACAGTTTAGATTCATATTCCCTTAAAATTTCGCCCTGTATTAAATCATGCAAGCTCCCTAAAATCTGTGTGTATCAGTAATTATTTCAGAACGCACAATACCGTCGTGTATCATACACTATAAATATGACGGAAAAAGAAAGCAAAAATGTGTAGAACAGGTGTCACATGCATATTCACCAGTTCCACACATTTTTACATAATAGCAGTGAAGGAATATTCCTTTGTCTACCACAGAAATTGTTGAGGGTAGAATGAGGAACTGTATATTTTGTCCTCTTTCTTTGTCCGTCATGTTTATAGTGATAGTCGTTGTGAAATTCCAGAGCACATTTCGTGACGTATAAATAAATTAGACATGGCACATGGCATGTGCAAAACACAATGGTACGGTGGTGGACTGTTCTGAATTTGAAGTTGTGAATTAACTTTTGGCCTGGAAGCGCCTATACATGTACCAATGAGTGTTTAGAGATGGAGTCATATCTAGCTCATTCCCTTTGTACTATATTCGATGCCACCACCATAAAATATGGCAGGCATGTGCTTAACTGGATCTTTCTTGCAGATACGTTGACACAAGATTCCTGCCCAGCTGCAAACTAACGGGCCATTTTCAAAGGGAAATATGCTTTTGTAATGATAATTACTTTTCGCTACCACTTGTCTGATCATGCATTTGTTTTAAACCGCAGCTTTGTGGTATCGTCCTGATCGGCGGAGGGGCTTATGTGACGATCAAGCACAATGACTACCAGGAGCTGTTCTTTGATGACACCATTCTGACCGTCTCATGGACAGCCATTGGTATTGGTATCTTCATCTTCATCGTCGGGTTCTCGGGGTGTTGCGGCGCCCTGCAAGAGAGCAAGTGTCTTCTAACAGTGGTAAGGAAATACTCATGATGACGGTGATTGTGATGATTGTGAGGAGGATGATGGTGATGAGGATGATGAGGATGATGATAGTGATGATGATGATGGTGATGATGATGAGGATGAGGATGATGATGGTGATGATGACGATGATGATGATGATGGTGATGATGATGTTGATGATGATTGCGATGATGGTGATGAGGATAATGATGGTGATGATGGTGATAATGATGATGATGATGATGATTATAGTAATGTTGGTGATAATGATGATGATGGGTGATAATGGTAATGATGACGATGGTGATAATGATAGTGATGATGAGGTTGATAATAATGATAATGATGATGGTGATGATAAAGATGGTGATGATGGTAATGATAATGACGATGATGATCATGATGATACTAATAATAATGATGACGATGGTGATGATAATAATGATAATAATGATGATGATGGTGATGATGATGATAGTAATGACGGTGATTATGATGAAGATGGTGACGATGACGAAGATGATAAAGAAAGTGATGATGATGATGATGATGATGGTGGTGATACTGATGGTGATGATGGTGATGATAATGATGGTGATGATGGTGATGGTGGTGATGATGATGATAATAATAATAATAATAATAATAACCATGAAGATTGTGATGATGATGATGTTGATAATAGTACTGATGATTTATGATGATGATGATGATTATGATTTTGTTGTTGTTCATGATGATGTTGATGATGTTGATAATGATGATACTGCTATGGTTTGGGTATGAATTAATAGGCCAAGTGCATTTTTGAATTTAGACAATACTTTAAAACAACGAACTAACATGCTTTACGTGATTCATATATTTATATCTCAAATAATATATTATACTGTCAGTTGTAATGTTGTTAATATTGTTGCACTTACCAAGAACTATTTAACAAAATTACCAAACTTCTTTCTGCAGTATTTTATCTTCTTGCTACTGATCGTACTGGCGGAAGGCTCTCTGGGAATCATGACATTCATTTTCAGTGGTAACGTAAGCATTTCACTCATTTATTTTGGTAGACCTCCCATTTAAATTAATATCATATTTGTAAATTGAATGTTTGAAAGGTTTGTTGTGAATATGTTGTCACACGCTATGTTAAAATTTAAAATACCCGAAGCTTCTTTTTGTTATAATATTTAACCAGCATCTTTTACAAGTAAACGGCAGCTATTATGAAATATATTTGTTTACAGGTTTTGATACGTACATGTTCTTGTTAAGGCACATTATTTTTTCATTTGTGTCTGTATAACATATTCAAGCTGCCTGACTATCCTGTTTTGGGACGTATTTTTCAAAAGAGTAACATTTACAAAAGTGATTTGCAAGCTAAACATATAATTTTGGGCCAATTAAAAGGGATCCTAAAAATCCAAAATTATAATATAGTTTTACTTATACTTCAAAGTTCGTTGGCTATGGTGAGAAAGATGGTAACGAATGTTAGGGATGGAGGGGAGGGGAGAATTTATAAAATTTGGAAATTGCGTGGTTTATACATGGTCGGCAGAAATCTCCGTATGTTTCTCGTTGTCTGTACCATTCATTACGGATGCGAGCGCTCTCGTTCTGTCTCTTCTCTCCCACCCCTCCTCCCTCCCCCCCCCCCCCCCTCTCTCTCTCTCTCTCTCTCTCTCTCTCTCTCTCTCTCATTCACCCTTTCTCTCTCTCTCTCTCGTTTTTTTCTCTCTCTCTCTCTTTCTCACTCTCTCTCTCTCTCTCTCTCACTCTCTCACCCCCTCTCTCTTACTCTCCCTTTCTCTCTAGATTGAGGACAATATGACGAAGGGCATGCAGAAAGCTATAAATGAGACCTATGGTTTTAAAGAAGGTACAACCACAGCCGTAGATGACGTGCAGCAAACGGTAAGCGAATGCAACGTGTATCATTGATGATCAGTGTAACAGATATAGGCTCAATGTCACTTCCCCCCCACTCCCCACCGTCGAACAGTTAAAGCCCCACTGTACTACGTGTAGCTACTTGCTCCCTCTATATAAAAAAACAATGCCTAATCGGTGACCATTGGTGCCCCATGATCCTCTTTTTCGTACGTTAATTGAGAGCTGGCTGAGTTGATGGGATAGCAACTTGTCAGTGAACCCCTGGGTGGTCTAATCCCTCCTAGCCAAACTAGTACAGATGGCCTTTAAAACAAATGGAGAAAGGAAAATAAGACATATCGATGTTACGTCACTTTCATGAATTGTACATGAGTTAATATTATACATTGCAGTGACTGCTCTTGACAATCAATGGAAGCATTATCATGAATGCGGATGGGGGGGGGGGGGACATGTGCCCCCACCCTATCGAAGAGATTACAAAAAATGAGGGAGGAAATAAGATCAATTCATTGAGAGGCTTTTAGATTATTATTTGTATTCAAACGTAAGTAACAAAATGACTTTGCAATGGGGGGAGGGGGGTAATATGTCTTTATATTTCAATTTTCTTAGTACACTGTTAAACTTGTGTAAAAACGAAGGAAAACAATAGAAGAGGAAAGGATAAAGGGGAAAATCACTGCTTCAATTTTTTAAATATCAAATTCGTTCTTTAATAGTGCATTTGTCATATTAAAGTAATTATGTAACAAAATAAAAAGATAAAGGTGAAATGAAAAATGAAAGCATTTTCTCTCGAATTTTACTCTACCAATCCCTTTAGTTCGAGTGCTGCGGTGCTATGAAGTACACGGACTACACGACCTCTCAGCATCTTACACAGGGGTTGGCTGTACCCGAATCATGCTGTAGACCTGGTAAAGAATGTACTGGCGGATTCAAGGGGAACCCCCTCTACCCAAAGCGAGTCTGGACAGATGTGAGTAGATACTTGATTTGACTTGACTTCCGTTTCAATAGAAAACGGATTATATAATATATATGTTTACAAACAGAATATTGATTTGTTACATTGCATTGTAAATTGATTTATATGTTCATAAACACATACAAATTTACATCAATGAAGTTTAATAAAATAATACAATACAAAACATGATATATTATCAATCATTCTGGTTTCCGTTCATCATGTTTAATTAGGCTCATTATCTCAAATGACGTCTTCATGATTTCTCTATCTTGCAGGGTTGTGTGCATGCCACGAAAGATACGATAAAGAGTCACTACCTTGCTATTGGGGGCGCTGCATTCGGTATTCTCATTTTACAGGTAAAAAAATCTTCTCTGCTTTCCCTTTTTTTTAAAAATACTTCTACTACTACTAATAATGATAATCATAATGATAATAGTAATGATTTCGTTTACCCACGAAAGCTTCATCAGCATCATCGCTGTTCTTCCTAAGGGCCCTGTAATTATTATTGCCGGGAACTTATTCGCTCTTGGGTAGAGAATGGCAAATGTGAATTAATATTTTGCCCAAGGACATTGGTGTCGAGATAGGATTCGAACCCTCATCCCTTGGATCATTTTAATAAACCACTTTACATAATCACACTTCTTTGTTGATTTCCCCGGTAATCTCCCTGCTTTCTTGTATGCCAATCTGTTCGTTCGCTTTGAAGTTACTACTCTCAAAGAAACTCTTGCAAATGTTAACCCCAAAATTCATTATCCACTTGTTTTATTGCAGATAGTGACGATGGTCTTTGCTTGCTGTGTCATAAAAGGAATTGACAGCGGTTATGACAAAGTTGCATAACGGATTCAATTCTTCTTTTTACTTATTTCAATAGAGTCCCACTCCTTCGCTTTCGTGATATCAAAACAGAGGCTTGAATTCTATATACGAGTGTAAAGACTTTCGGGAAAAAAAATCACGATATCCTTGTCCATCACCTACTGATTGTGCGCACATTAAAATGACGTACATGCATTACGTAATCTGAAAGTGTTTTGAAATTGCCCTTGAGTTGATTGAGTTCTCGAAAGTCTATGCGATCATGCTTCTGAAGCTCTATAGCTTGTTTTCAATTCTATCCAAAGAGACTTTTTTGTGCTTCAATTCAATGGCCTAAATGGAAAATAGTTTGTACTGCGTCAAGCAGGTAGACCAATCCCTCACTGTTCCTCTCGTTCTAGTATTTGTAAAAGTTTTACTTCAGACTGACTAGATCTGAACTCTATTAACAGCAGTCAATTATATCTAAATCGAAGGAGAGCTAGGCAAAAACCTCGGAGTTCGTGCTATATCGTGTCGTATTCGTATCAAACATCGCGAATGTTAGCAAATTCACATGACGCCAGCCGTCGCTGCGGCTAAGACGATTCATGCGTCTTTGCAATAATCAAGAATATCATAATACCGGCATTTCAGACAAAAATGGCAAAAAAAAAATCAACCAACACAAGAATCATAAACGGAGTTCTGTGGGCCTGCTTATAATTAAGGATCATCAAAATGATAAAAAGCAACATAATAATTATATTTTTAAAGTGGTGAGAAACATGGCCGATATATTAAGCGCTTTATAAACCCAGAAATTATTGATATTAACATTCATAATGTTTAAAGCATGCAGGTGTCGACATGAAGGGATGGATACAATTTGTTTAAAAACATGAATTGACTAATATTGATGACTTGTTGATTTTGACTTACAAATAAAATACCATCGTAATGACTGCAATATCAAATGTACATAACAGTTTCTAATAATTTGGAACTGAGATAATGATATAACTTAGCATCTCTGTCAAAGAAAATATTTAACTTTCAAAGCTTACCTACTCGCTATTCTCACTATAACTTATAATCATTCTTCCTTATTGCAACATAATATATTGCAATAAGGGAGAGCGAGACAATATAAGGGGTGACTCGTCATTTGTGAATGACATGAAATTTGCTTTTGAGTGGCGAAAGTAATTACACATTAATGCATTGATGTATATCAAGTAAATCATAAAATGTATATAACAATATTTGCCATTCAACTATTATGTTTACCTCGATAAATTCTTTTCAATGATATTAATATTTGAACCGACATTAATTGTTTTAAATCGATTATGAATTTTATAATTTGATTTGATATGCCGTAAATGTAACGTAAATAAATGCATTGAATTAAATTCATTGCAATTCAAATTATTTTACTTTCTTTTCTTCTTTTCTGTTTCTCTAATTGTATATATGTTAAATGTAACATGTGTTAACACGATTTATTAAATTCATTTCACTTCAAGTTTTAGTTACTTTCTGTATTTTCCTCTTCGTTCTTTTACGTTATATGTCCTAAATGTTTCATATCTAAATACATTGAATTGAATTCGTTTCAGTTTTAAGATACATTTCCATGTATTTTCATTCCGTATTTTCTTGTTCACAGTTTACAAAATATAAAAGTTATGTACACGGAGTATATAAAACATCAATACATTTGCAGCTTTTTTCAACAAAATAATGTTGCATATTAGTAACATATTTTCTTAAGAATAGATGGTAATCTGTTTTAAGATCAGATGAAATACAATTATTACTTTTTAGACATTAATTTACTACAAAAATGAATAGCCTCGTAAAACAAAGTAGAATTTAAGACGATCTTTGCTCAACATAGATCCACACTTGAGGTCTATGTTAGTGTTAGTGTTAGTGTTAGTGTTAGTGGTAGTGTTGATAGTGGAATACACCAACCCTTACATTTCACTGACAAATGTAATGTGATTAACATGTTCTGATTTTTTCCTGAAGAATTATTCTGTGACTAGACCTATAGACTGTAATTTATACTACGCTTACTAGAAAGAGGGGTTTTCTAGCTATCCTACGCGGTACGGGAGTGAATGTATAAGGGGAATGAGGGAGGGAGAGAGAGAGAGGAAGAGATAGAAAGAGAGAGAGAGAGAGAGAGAGAGAGAGAGATAGAGAGCAAGAGAGGGTGGGGGGGAAGAAAAGATAAAGGACAGTAAAGCATAAAGCTAAGTATAATTGCTCTGCTAGCATGCCCTTTGTTTTCCAGCGGACACGTTAGTGTTCCTTTAATACAATCCTTTATTATGAAATGTTACAACCTTGAATACTTCTATGTGCATTTAAACTCAACAGGTTTGAATGGATTTGGAGAATCTAAATCTCTGGTTTTTATACTATGAAACTTCTTATTCGGGGGCAATAAACTCTTCTTGATTTCGTCTGCTCAAACAATCAAGTCCATATCAAAGATGACCTCTCCTGCTATTAAGGTGATAATGAGGCCTCCTTATATACGCGTTGTAACCATGGGGCCTAGTAATCACATACGATATGAATACAAATCTTATCACTAAATATATTTACATAATTATGTGACGTCAGAGCGTATCATGCGAAGATCAGAATTCCGATATAGAAAACAAAAAAAAAGAGCAAATATTTGGACTTGGGTTCCTGTGACGGCACACTAATTACTATTATTAGTATACTATTGTAGATGGTTCTAGGACAATTACCCCCTGGGCAATCAACCCCCGGAAAATTACCCCCCGGAAAACTACCCCCCAAGGACAATTACCCCCAGGAAAATTACCCCCCGGAGAATTACCCCCCGAGGACAATTACCCCCCAAGGACAATTACCCCCCGGAAAATTACCCCCCCGGAGAATTACCCCCCCGAGGACAATTACCCCCCAAGGAGAATTACCCCCCGGAAAATTACCCCCCGGAGAATTACCCCCCGAGGACAACTACCCCCCAGGACAATTACCGCCAAGGACAATTACCCCCCAGAAAACTACCCCCCGAGGACAACTACCCCCGAGGACAATTACCCCCCGGAAAACTACCCCCCGAGGACAACTACCCCCACCCTAGCCTATAATCTAGGCGGAGTGCCGAGCTTTTTTCTTTGCTGCTAGACTAACCTTAAGCAGAACGTCTGATACGGCGAGACTACGAACCGTGAGTCGCGAAGCGGCTCACCGCCTATAACCACTGGTCTAGCTTTAGTCGTTGTTTTTTTATTATCGACCATGAATCCGTGGCAGTTTTTCGTACGAAAACTGCCACGGATTCAAGGTCGATAATAAAAAAACAACGACTAAAGCTAGACCAGTGGTTATAGGCGGTGAGCCGCTTCGCGACTCACGGTTCGTAGTCTCGCCGTATCAGACGTTCTGCTTAGGGTTAGTCTAGCAGCAAAGAAAAAAGCTCGGCACTCCGCCTAGATTATAGGCTACCCCCACCCCCTTGAGGACAATCAGGATTCAATAGCAAAAGACGATCTGACACATTGAGAGATGTTGTGAAGGCTACGAGCCCATACAATCCCGTGCATGAACCCACATTCGTTCAAATACTTACGCGTGATCATCCTCATTACTACACATTTTCCTTTAACTATAATGTATGCAACACCTGGTAGTTTTAGGGAATTGTTCAGCGCGTCTCAAAATGCATAAAAATACAATTCTCTTGAGCAGCGTTATTTTAACTTTTTGTTAGACACAGTGCCCTCTTAAATGAAAACTATTTATTTTTCATCACTCTGGCACTCGTCAAGTGCTATGTACACACGTATGGGCACATTTGATTCTTGATTTATCGAACGAGCAAGAAAAAAAAGGACAAGATTTTTTCAAAATGGTAAAACATAATGTTGTAATCAACACACTAGAAAAGATTTAAGATACTGTGTGCGGGCACCTCGCCGCCGAATGTACACGAATATAAAGTGATATATTCGGTCATGACCTTGATACACGAATATGAGGATATTCGGGCCTCTCGTTGCCTTGATTTATCATGTTTATAAATATAATGAGAGTGTGGTAACAATTTAATTTCGAAATAAAAGATATATATTCGCAAAATATTGTCAGCGAGCGAGGAAGAAAGACATTTTATTATTTTTGTTACATTTTTTTTTCTCATGAAAATAATTACTCTTACCGTTTCTGATATTTTTTTCCTCACAAAATCAACGTTTTCCAAAGAAATGTTGTTATGTAACTAACATTCTCTTGCGGCACCCTAGTTGAAAAACGCTGCTCTGGAATTACAAAATCATTGAGATGAATGTACCAGAGAGCGGATACTTATTTTTCAGGCGCGGATCTACGGGGGGGGTTTAGGGGGTTTAAACCCCCCCCTTGGGCGGCCCAAAAAAAAAAAAAAAAAAAAAAAGGAAAAAAAAAGAAAAAAAGAAAGAAAAAAAGAAAGAAAAAATTGTGTTAATAGATGCCAGGAAAACATCACTTACGGGGTTCAAATAAACACCCCAAAAAAAATCGGCTCGCCGCTTCGCGGCTCGTGGACGATGCTCCGCATCGTCATTATTTTGGTCAAACCCCCCCCCTTAGCAAAAAGCTAGATCCGCCCCTGTTTTTAATATGGCACCGTGACAACAGAAATATATATATATATATATATATATTTATACATTACATTACATCTATAAACATGAAGAAAACCTTAATTTTGGAATAGATCATGGATGAGGGCCCATTATATATACAAAGACAAATATACGATCAGCTGATTAGAAAAGTTACAGAGGATGCATAAATAATGAAATCTTACATCCTAATTTCTTTGTTGTGCCATTTTGGGGGAGACTGGCTGTAACGAGTACTCATCTGCGCGCAATGTATTGTTAAATTTCTAAGAAATGTAAATTCCGTACTTTTATTTGATACATGCGTCTTCTGGCAATTGACTTTGATTCAATACATGTGGCATATTAAGTCAAACTTCACAAGGATGGAATGGAGGAAGTGGATGTTTCTAGCTTTCATATGGCCTAGAGTTTGAAGAAGTTTCACCAATTAAAAATTAGAAAATAATGATTTGTTGAAGGTGCAAACACAAATATGCAACTCCGTGACGTGTCTTGGGAGCTCCCCGCCTATTTGCACTGTAGTACTAGAAAACTATTCCTTGACAATTTTTATCTCATACATTCACATAAAATATAATCAAATATGATTATTGCAAATATGGTTATACACAACCCCTGTACGAAACAAATCTATTCCGTCATAAATAAATTAAAATCCTCGGGGGTAATTGTCCTCGGGGGGTAATTGTCCTCGGGGGTAATTGTCCTCGGGGGTAGTTGTCCTCGGGGGGTAATTGTCCTCGGGGGGTAGTTGTCCTCGGGGGGTAATTCTCCGGGGGGTAATTGTCCTTGGGGGGTAATTGTCCTCGGGGGTAATTCTCCGGGGGGTAATTTTCCGGGGGGGTAATTGTCCTTGGGGGGTAATTGTCCTCGGGGGTAATTCTCCGGGGGGTAATTTTCCGGGGGGTAATTGTCCTTGGGGGGTAATTGTCCTTGGGGGTAATTCTCCGGGGGGTAAATTTCCAGGGGGTAATTGTCCGTGGGGGGTAGTTTTCCGGGGGGTAATTTTCCGGGGGGTGATTGCCCAGGGGGTAATTGTCCTGATACGTTGTAGATATGTTTTCGATTAAAAAGAGAGAGAGATGAATAGATAGATAGATAGAGCTTGAGAAAGAGAGAGAGAGGGAGAGAAAACGAGAGAGAGGAAAAGAGAGAGAGAGAGGAAGAGAGAGAGAGAGAGAGAGAGAGGAAGAGAGAGAGAGAGAGAAGAAGATAAAGAGAGAGAGAGGGGGGGGGGGGGGACAGAGAGAGAGAGAGAGAGAGTTTTACCGATAGCGTTTATGAAGACAAAACCACTAACCGGGGCCCTTTTTCATAAAACTTGTTATAATAACTGTGATAAGCGACTGGAATCGTGGCATTTGATTGGCTGAGAGCAAATTTCGTCATAAATAACAAGTTTTATGAGTCAGTGTCCTGGTTTGTAATTCAACCACTCCCCTGCATGAAATATTCGAGAAATGTTTCCAAACGATAAATACGTCTAATCAAATAGGTTTTCACGCATATCTACTTTAATATAGCCGTATGATATCGACATTTTTAAATCCTTTTGCTAACATTGCATCCTTCATAAAAGAAAGGAAGATTATGTTGTGTGCCATCTATTTTATATATCATTTTATATATTAACTTATCGCATGTGGATTATTCATCGAATCAATCAGTTTATTTTTATTTAAAATTTCGCATTTTACGTTAAACAACGTTTAAAAAAAAACAAAAAAAAACATGCATTTTTTTGTCAGAGACGAGAAGACAATGTGAGTACCTCTTATCAATTTGTTTGCATGCAGTATAAATTGAAAAGATTGAAATAAATGAAGAGTGCAATATAGATGAGCCTGCGGTGAAAGCTACGCTTGTGAGTTATAGGCCCCAACAAATAATACTACATGTAATGTCTAGTCTTCAAGAAAAGAGGGAACTATCGTGCTATGCATGATTACAGCAAATTTATTTGATGAAATTAATGTGAACCAGCAGTTAAAGAATCGTATTACAAAACTATTGTGTCACTCCCCTGCCTCATTCTGTGCCACACAACTTCCAATCCACCAAATTACTTCAGACTTTAACATTTACTCCATCCCAGCATACCTCGTCAATTAATCGAAATATTATCCCGCCAAATCAGATACACCATGTACATGTTCTACGTTGGGCGAAGGGCCTATCCTTAATTATCACCATCAAATATTAATTTCTGTGTGTATCTGCAAACACTTGAAAAATGAATGATTAACAAAAATGGAGTTATGGGAACGCCTTGACTATCTAACAGGCAAACACGAAAGTCCGTTGATAACGATAATATTTTAGAGGCGATTGAGGCTTTTATTTATTAGGGAGTCTATTTTCTACACCCGATTCGACCATTGTCTTTACCTATACGGCACTTAAATTAGATCACGCACTCGCAAGAAATCCGCAGCTGGATAACACAAGAAGATTTGGCTATAAAAGCCAAGTCTTTAGATGAGAAAACGTTTCATACATAATTATACAAACAAAATTATGATTAAAGCTTGAAAGAGGAGGGGAACCCATCTGCACGACCGATATTATAACCTTTGCACGTGACCCTCTTGAAATACTGATTACTTGAGTCATACACACATCGTATCCACAACAACGCCTATAAGAAGAGTTATCCTGTTCAACAGTCTTGGACATACATTATTGGAGTCAGGGTCGTAAGCCGCATTCATAGAGTCATACAATCTATTTTTTGTAATTGTATATTTATTGTGTTTTTTTTTTAATAAGCAAGAAAAATCAATTCAAAATGGTTGCAGGTTGTGGTCCAAAGATTGCCAAGCTTCTCTTGTTCGTCTTCAACTTCAGCATATGGGTAAGTTCAAACTTTTTCCTTTGTTATCAGTTCATATGTCTTTCTAATAATTCCGTAAAAATCGTGAATATAAGTTTTGTTTCATTGATTTAATAATGCACTTATATAACGCAGACTTGCGGTGAAATATTTGACACTTTATCTTAGAATAGCTAAAATGAGATGATATAACAAATTACTTAAGGGTAGAGATTGTCTTTTCAAAATTTGTTTTTGAAAAGATGATTACGTACATCTTCGATAATATAGGCATTAATGGATTAATGCACAGTTTCCAACATTCGCATTTTCTATGCAACGTATACCCAGAACCAATACACAGTTATTTTGAATTTGAATTTGAAACTGGATTATCTTAATTTACTCAATTCTATTGTTGCACGTGTATGCCGAGGAATATTGAGCTGTTGAAGGAAGTTGTGATGATAAATTAAGTCATTATGATTACGTCATACAAGACATTAATTAACTAACATTATTTAGCATGTAGTAAACGGTTTGTGCAACTCTTAACTAGTATGAGAGATAGCTGATGTTGTTTTGAATTCACCAGTTTAAGCTGACCTTTTATAGTAGGTGAAAAGATGAAATAATTGTTTCATCATGAACATTAAACATCACCTACCCCCTAGACAACAACCCTTTGGATAACCCTCTAGGATAACCACCCTCTAGGACGACTACCTCCGGGACAATTACCCTCTATAATGATTCCCCCAGCTAACTACGCCTAGGACAACCGCCTCTAGGACAACTACCCCCGGACAACTACCCCCAGACAACTATCCCCTAGGACAACCACCCCCTAGGGCAACCACCCTCTAGGACGACTACCTCCTGGACAATTACCCTCTATGATGATTCCCCCAGCTAACTACCCCTAGGACAACCGCCCCTAGGACAACTACCCCCGGACAACTACCCCCAGACAACTATCCCCTAGGACAACCACCCTCTAGGACTACCACCCGGACAACTTACCCCAGACAACTACCACCTAGGACAACTACCCTCTCGATTAATAATTACACAAAGTGGTTATTGTCCGGGGGTAGTTGGGTGGTAGTTACCATAGGTGGTAGATGTCAAGGGGGTATATGTCCTGGAGGGTAGTTGTCCGGGGGTATTTTGTCCTAGGGGTATTCGTCCTATAGGGTGGTTGCCCTAGGGAGTAGTTGTCCTAGGGGGGTAGTTGTCCAGGGGGTAGGTGTCTGGATACCCTTTACTATATCCATGCCCAGCATCACCATCATCACCACTACCATTATCACCATCACCACCATTTTCATCCAATGTATATTACCCACCACCGTTTCCACCACGACTACCACAATATTCGTCACTTGTATCATAACCCATTACCATCACCACCAGAATCACCACCACCATCACCATAATTATCATCACCACCAAAACCATCACCACAATCACCATCACCACCACCATCATCAATATCATCTCCATCACCAACATTAACACCATCACCACCCTCATCACCCACATCATCATCATCACCACCAGCATCACCATTATCATCATCATCACCATCACCACCACCACCACCTCAACAGCATCACCATCCCCTACATAACCACCACCATTACTATCACCACCACCATTACCACTATTACCATCACCACCACCATTACTATCACCACCATCATCGTTACCATTTCCGTCTCCTTTATTTATACCCATCTCTTGGTACCATGACCACCACCATTCACCACCACCAACACCACTATTTCAGTCACATCTTTGGCAACCGTCTCCATCACCGCTAATTTCACCATAACATCTCAATCATCTGTTACATCATTGCAATTTTTATCATCTTTTTTTTAAATCTTCAGGTGGCTGGAGTGATCCTCATATCCGTGGGCTCCTCCGTGATTGCCAAACAGGCCGACTATCAAGAACTCTTCGCCGAGGACACCTTAGTCATCGTGTGTGCATTGACTATAACAATAGGATGCTTCACATTCATATTGGGGTTCTGTGGCTGTTGCGGGGCCATGAAAGAGGGCGTTTGCCTCCTTAAAACGGTAAGTTAGAATAGGGACTGTTCAAGGGTTTCTCATTAAAGAATTACAACAAATTAATATCAGGGGGACAATTAATACCACAAATTACTAATTTAAAGTGCCTTTGTATGTGATGTTTACTTGAAGCAACCAATTCAATTCCAAAAAATAACTAATTTAAAGTCCTATTTTTATGTGATGTTTACTTGAAGTAACCAATTAAATTCCAAAAAGTTGGGTGGGGCATAGTTATACATATCGTTGCCCCCACCTCCAGGTTGTGTACGAATGTGTCTTTTTTTTCTCTCTATTTGAAGCACAACAAGCCACTTAATTCATAATCCAATAGTTAGATATTAGTATACCTGTATCAAATTGTTCACAAAATACGATTTATTTCGCTACATCAAACATGCCACCCCTGCAGATTCAGACATAATTTGCAACAAAATGTTTCCTAATTTTAAATGTATCCTAATTTTAAATGTATTTGTATTAATTCATATCAATGACCTACTGATTTCTTCATAATACCTTTTCAATGTAGTTGATCGGGAGGGGGGGGGGTGGATAATTACCTCCTCATTCCCTCCCCAGATTCCACGGGAGTTGAACCCTATTCGACAGGTTGTGGAATCATCAAAATGATAAGAAATTTGGCCCATTCTTCGTAAAGTTACAAGCACTAAACACAGAAAGATGTATATGGGACTACCCTATATCTCTCACAAGACCATGAGAGAAACAAATTTACCAAATATATGAATTAGTAGGCGGTTTCCCGGCAATTTTGTTATCATCATGTCTTAGTCAAAACATATTCTTTCACATGATTGGTAATGAGAGCTTCCATTTCATTTTTTGAAATTGGGGCGTTTCCAATACTGGTCTTTACCTTTAAACGGTCAGCGCGCTAGCGTGCGCGAAATCGAAACAGACCGAAGTTCTCCCCACCATTCGGTTTCGCGTATGTTGCACGCACGTGAACATTGCGGTCGCGTCGTCCGTAGTTGTATACCCGATTGGCCCCGAGTCTACGGGAAAGACAGTCTCGTCATGCTACACCCTCTTTAACGGTCGATGTAAGCGTGCTTTCTCTTTCGATGTAGTATTAATCACTGTGATCTGATTACCTTTATATTTTGCAGTACTGGTTCTTAATGCTCCTCATCATTTGTGGTGAAATAATTGCCGGGGCCCTCGCTTTTGTATACAATGACGAGGTAAGCCTAACACCATACCATAACTGACTCAAACTAGACATACAGGTCCGTATTCCATGTGTTTTTTAATTCTTCAGTTAAACCCAACCCTGGGTATGTAATCTCGTTTAACAAGAGGAAAATTTAGACCTCAAACTTATTTCCTTTGGTAGACTCGATTCCAAACAAAGCCTTAAACCCAGGGTCTGATTTAAATTTCGATTATATGTAATTGATATAATTTAATTATATTTTAATTTAATATAATTTAATTATATTTTAATTTAATATATAATTTAATTATATTTTAATTTAATATAATTTAATTATATTTTAATTGATTATAGTTGACTGAAACTTGCAAACCACACCTTCTTTTTTACACGCTTTATTTTCGTTTTCGAGTTTTGAGTTAAGCTAAAAAGCTAAGTATCAACAACTGCTTGGTAAAAGCAATGTACACACAAATAAATCATGTAAATTAAATTGAATCTTTCATGTTTTAAGGCATTTTATTACTTTCGGATGCAGTGTCCAATATCATTTATTTTACTTATTTGTCGTTTATGTTTTCTTCACTGTTTTGTTCCTAGTCTCTTTTTTTTGGGGGGGGGGGGGTAGCGGGAGACAGGATTTGGTCTGACGAATAGTTGACATTTCATGGTAATAAAGTCAACTCTAAACAAGAGTCGCAATAATTTTAAGGATATTATATCGTTGTAAGATAATCAAAGTTACTATATATGGTTATGGTATATTGTATACTCTTCCAAAGGATGTATGAATGAAAACATAGAAATGTTAGGGTTTATAAAAGTTATAAGGTGGAACAACTTTTAGTGAATGATATGTATTACGTATATTTATTTATTATAGATAGAGGCGAGCATGTTGGAAGGAATGACCCAAACGATCTATAATAACTACGGCGACCCGGAGTCAACAGCATCTACAGAAATTATAGACGAAGTCCAGATAACGGTAAGAGAGAGATAGGGGAGGGGTTATAGAGAGAGAGGGGAGGGGGAGAGAGAAAGAGAGAGAGAGAAAGAGGGGAAGGGGAGGGGAGAGAGAGAGAGAGAGAGAGGGGGGAGGGGGAGAGGCAGGGAGAAAGAGGGATAGAAAGAAGGAGCGAGGGAACGGGGAGGGAGAGAGAGAGAGGAGGAGGGAAGAGAAAGAAAAAGAGAGGAGGAGGGAGAGAGAGAGGGGGGGGGGGGAGAGAAAGACTAATTCTGCTGATCAAAGAATGTTTCAGATATTATTAAGGATCTAAAGATCTGATATGATTAGGCCAAAATTAATATTTCAATCTTTCCCTTGACCCTCTGTTTTACAATCTACTCCATCATTCCAGTACAAATGCTGTGGTGCGAATGGCTATGCCGACTACATGTCGTGTTGGAATTGTCCTGCGTTTGAGGCGGTACCCGTGTCTTGCTGCAAACCAGGCGTGACAGTACACCTTTGTCAGGAAGGAAGGAAAGGGGCGCCAATTAATACGGATATGGTCCGTGAAACTGTAAGTTATTATGCCGCGAATGTACCACTTTGACATGGAAAAACGTTTCAAGAGAAGATTGAAAGTGAATTTATTCCGTTATGCATCGATCTTTCCTAAAATGTTTTAGAGATTCAAATATAATTTTTGTGTTTTGTGTCTGTTATTGCTTTTTGCGAGTGTGGACAAAACCTCATAGTTAACAAAATATGTTTGTTTTTTCATCATCCGCATTATGATGATTATTATTACCTCGTAAAATTATTGTTTTCGTTATACCTATCATTATCTAATAATAATATTAACAATATTAATATTTCATTTACTATTATTATTATTATTATCATTCTTATTGTTATTAATACTATCATCGTTACTATCATTATTATCGTATCATTAATTTTGTTATTAATACTATCATCTGTACTATCATTATTATCATTACTATTATCATTATCGTTATCAATGTAACTTTCATTTTGTCTCGCACAGGGTTGCGTTGAAGCAACCATTGATGTAGTACAAGACAACTTCGTTCTCATTGGTGCCATTTGCTTCGCTCTAATCATCTTTGAGGTAAGTCTTATTAATTGTGAGTTGCAATGCTTCACTTTTATGCCCTTGTTACGTGTTTCTGAAAAATTATGATGTGTTTGTTTGTGTATTGTGTGTCAGGCCACAGGTAAAAGAAAGTGACTACCTGTAGAGATTCCAGTGTTATAAAACGTTATTTCAAGGACTTTCAAGATATCCCGCAGTTTCATTGCCCTGTTGCGTCATTGAAGTGTTTGCATCTTCATAAGGTGATGTATATTGTGAGTGACGTTTTAATTGCGATTCGTTTAGGCAATAACTAGTCATAAGTCAAATCTTTATAATCATACCCTACCCCTGAAAATACGGAAGCTCAAAAGCACCGACGAGATGACGAGATATACGTCACGAAGACGAGAAGACAATTAAAAGAGTTGTGGAACCCTGCAAATCGATTTATTTTAGGACGTAAAGACGAAATTACGATTTATTGGAACTCGACAAGCCGACTTATTTCGTCATAAATAAGTCGACTTAATCTTGTCTTTTCGTCCCAAACAAGTCGACTTGCCGAATTAAAACAACTCGTCATCTTGTCTTCTCACCCCAGATTAAACGACTTGTCTTCCCGTCTTCACACTTGCCTTCTCGTCTTCTTCTGTACAATAATTACAGTAGGCCTATTAAGTAATATGTTCAGAATTCCAGGACGTATAAGATGTCCTGAGATTAAATTACTAAATTGTAAATTATCTACTGATCCAATCACTTTTCTATTGCTTCCTCAGGTTTTGACAATGGTATTCACTTGTTGCGTTATCAATGGAATACAGAAGGGTGAATTCTCATAAACAAAAACTTAACGTTCTGCAAACTGAAAGATCATGTGCAGTTTTGGTAAGCCCTCACAAAGTTCTCGTCAGATTTCTCCCACTGGAGATTATAGGAAGATACGAGCAAAACTAAGCTGCTGTGGAGTTTTTTCTCCTCAAGTGATATATTAAACAAATGAATGGTAGGAAAAATAATTAGATACCATCCTGTGAAGTAAACTCGAAAAATGGCAACCTGCGCTACACACGTGTGAAACCTATGACTAAAGTGTGTTTAGACAATAGTCTACACACACGCTGAATCAACGAGAAGCTCGTTATCTGGCGTTCCTTGCCCATAGTTACACTTCAATACACTGGAATTCATTGAAAGCAGATGATCTGAACGAGACTATCTTTAATACGATTCTTTCCAATTTCCTTTTTGCTACCAACGCATGAGCTTTAATGTTTTGTACTACAAAATCAATGCAGCAATTTAAAGAGAGCCATCAACAGAAATGGATCACTCTGACCCCATGTGTTATTTTACATTTATCTCATGTTTTATATATAAAATGTTATTTACTAAAAAAATGTAAAAATGCGTAAAAATAATAATTCTAACACAATTTCCGTTTTCCTCAATCTTTTCCTTTTTATTTTTGTTGTTTTCAGAAATTATCATCTGGATCAAGGGAAAGGACAGTTTTCCGCGAAACATTAATGAACGATTATTTTGCTTTTCATACTGGTGAATCTATAATTGGATTTGATTTGGGCTGATTTGATTTAATTTTGATATGATTCGATTTTTTGATTTGATTTTATTTCCGCATTTTTTCCATATAAAATATAACTGAGTAACAAAGAACATATAAGTGTAAGGTATAATACAAGATAAACAAACAAAAATTTCTTCATGTCAAAATGTTTTTTTACATAATATATGCACATATAATAACGAAACTTAATATTTCCATAACATATAATCATAAATTTAAAGTATTATCCGAACTATTCTGTTGGAAAAGTGCAGGAGACCGCAATCATAAGCAAAGCTTGACAAGGATGGCGGCCTAAAAATAAAATTACAAAGTTTTGGTAAATTTTGAAAATTGGCTGGATAGTGATATTAAAAGCACTAAAAAAAATTAGCCCATCAAACACTTCTGCTTTCGAGAAAAATTGAATATAAAAATTTACCGGTGCTCCCGGTAAATTTTGATAAATTTCAAATAGCGCCTACGGCCATATGATGGTAGCTGCGACAATGAAAATCTCAGAATATGCAGTTGTGATATTTATATTCCAAACGGTAATAGCAAATCGGTCGATTTTAGTCAAATAACATTGTTTTATAGTTAAATTAATATATTGACCTTGAGAGGGCGCTATACAACACAAAGAGTTTATTATTTATAATTTCAACACTTTAGACTCGATTTCAACCGCGACAACGATCACTGAATATTGTAGGATCGCATATGCTTCCAATATGTTCATTTAAACCAAATTCATGACCCCATACCAAAACTTTGTATTACCTTTAAGGTAAACCTTAAAATGAAAAAGTGTTTAAACGATCTTTGTTTATGAGTTGGTGAGCGTGTTGTGCAAGTGTGTATATATATATAGTGTGTGTGTGCGCGTGTGTGCGTGTGTGTGTGCGCGCGCGCGCGTGTGTGTATGTGTGCGCGTGTCTGACTGTCTTTGTTCAATGCACTGTTTTATTCCTCACCCAGTAACTTGGCGCAAGTGAGATCTGGCAGTCTTGTAAAGATTGGGAATTCTTCTTATCGTATGAAAAGTTGAGTGGCCGCTGTTCTCTTGGTGCGTATTGGCGGATGTTGTGCTTCATGATGATGATGATGATGATGATGATAATGATGATGATGATGAAGATTAAGATGTAACAATGATGATGATGATGACACGATGGTGGTAGTGAATGTGTACAAAAGGGAAAGATTTTTAGGGTTATGCCACTTAAACATTCAGCGATCTTGATAAAAATCAATGCTTAATCACAAAAGGGGTAATTATGAAACAATTGTCACCGTGTGTGTTGTATGTGTTGTGTGTGTGTGTGCGTGTGTGTGTGTGCGCGCGCGCGTGTGTGCGCGTGTATGACTGTCTTTGTTCAATGCACTGTTTTATTCCTCACCCAGTAACTTGGCGCAAGTGAGATCTGGCAGTCTTGTAAAGATTGTCTGATATTCAGTGATGCATGCAGAGATTCAAATGAAAATGGTACCTAAATGTACTGGGAAGATAACTCTATCAAGATATATCATGAAACCCATGATTAAATATTCATACTTCAAACGATACAACTTTTAAAAAGTGGGACATTTTTCTGACTTACTCTGTAGTTCAGTGCTCCGCACGGCACCCTGCAGGGCACCATCCGGGAGCCATCGGTACAACTGCTCATCGGACGGAGCCCGTAAGGTTACCGGCCGGCACTCGGCCGGCACCCTGCCGGCACCCTTAAGGGCGCCTTGCATTTCACTCTACCAATTTTATCCGGGCACCTCCCGGGCGCCGCAGAATATGTGACCACACATGCCGTAGAAATGAAAATCGGACGGTTCCCGTACGGTCTCTAAATCCACGGCAAGCCGCCGGGTAGGGAAAATCGTACGGGGTCCGGTTTATATGTGACCTAGGCATTACTGTGTGCAAAAGTGCCATGTAAAAATGCAATAGACGCTCGTAGGAGCCGCGAGTGTAGCCATTGGCGCTTTATAAACCTAGTTTTCTGCCCCTCTATCCACTGCTGCCTGCTGTCCAGAACACATCACTGCTGTTGGAATTACAGTTGACTGTTGTAATAACACAGGCAGAAAAAGATCATGAGTTGGTTGGGCCCTTGGCAAAAAGGTACAATACTCCAGCATCTGGATGCCCTGGAAAGACGAATAAGTCAAGTGGCAGAACATGAACGCTTGGGAGAAGAAGAAAAATTTCAAATTTTCAAATTTCGAGACCAAAAAAAAAAAAGTGTCCTCTTACCCCCCCCCCCCCTCCCCCCCCCCCCTCAAAATTCATTATTTTGCTTCTCTACATTTACTTGAATTCCCGTGATTTTTCGTCTTTTCCCTTTCACATTCTGTCCCTTCCGTCGTGAAAATTTCTCCTGTCTCCTTATCCTCTCTCTCTCTCTCTCTCTCTCTCTCTCTCTCTCATTCTTGTTTTATTCTTGTAATCTGATGCTATATACACTGTTCATCCACTTCTAATTGCATTCATAATTTTAATGAGATAGTCTTGGTTAAGTTGATAATTAAAGCAATTTCTTTTTAAAACACGTTGAATAATTTTAGGAATATACACATTTAATTTCGCTATAAAATGATTTTAGCATAAAATATGATAGAGCAATTAAAAAAAAAAAACTTCAACATTATACTTTACATATAATTCAAAATCATAATCTTCATAATTATTACTAAGTGTTATGTACATTAGATATCGCAGTCATTATGATAATATATTATAAGTCAATATCAACACGTCATAAGTATTAATCAATCCATGTTTTTAAAAAAATTGTATCCATCCCTTCATGTCGCCATTTGCATGCTTCAAACAACATGAATGTTAATATCAATAATAGTCTGGGTTTACATAGCGCTTTATATCGACCATGTCTCTCAGCACTTTACAAATATAATTATTATGTTGCTTTTATCATGTTTATGATCCTTAATTATAAGCAGGCCCACAGTACTCCGTCTACGATTCTGGTTTTTGGTTAATTTTTCTGCCATTTCTTTCTGAAATGCCGGTATAATGATATTCTTGATTATTACAAATATGTATGAATCGTTTTAGCGTCGGCTGGCGTCATGTGAATTGGCTAACATTTGCGTTGTTTGATACGGATACGACACGATATAGCACAAACTCCGAGGCTTTTGTCCATCTCTCCTTCGATTTAGATATCATTGACTGCTGTTAATAGAGTTCAGATCTAGTCAGTCTGAAGTAAATTTTTAAAAAAATACTAAAAAAGAGGAGCAGTGAGGGATTGGTCCACCTGCTTGACGCAGTACAAACTATTTTCCATTTAGGCCATTGAATTGAAGCACAAAAAAGTCTCTTTGGATAGAATTGAAAACAGGCTAAAGAGCATCAGAAGCATGATCGCATAGACTTTCGAGAAATCAACTCAAGAGGAATTTAAAAACACTTTCAGATTGCGTAATGCCTGTACGTCATTTTAATGAGCGCACATATCAGTTGGTGATGGACAAGGATATCATGATTATTTTTTTGAAATTCTTTATAATCGGGTTTAGAGCGCATGCTTGTGTTTTGATATCACAAAAGCGAAGGAGTTGGACTCTATTGAAATAAGTATAAAGAAGAAATGAATCCGTTATGCAAATTTTTCATAACCGCTGTCAATTCCTTTTATGACACAGCAAGCGAACACCATCGTCATTATCTGCAATAAAACAAGTGGATAATGAGTTTTGGGGTTAACATTTGCAAGAGTTTCTTTGACAGTAGTAACTTCAAAGCAATCGAACAGATCAATAAAGAAGTGTAAAGTTGTAAAGTGGTTTGTTAAATTGATCCAATGGTTAAGGGTATGAATCCCACCTTGCCACTAATTTCCTCGGGCAAGATATCAATTCACATTTGCCATTTTCCACAAAAGTGTGAACGGGTACCGGGCAATAATAATAACAGCGCCCTCAAGGAAAACAGTAATGATGCTGATGAAGCTTTCCTGGGAAAACAACATTATAACTATTATTAATATTGATATTATCATCATTATAATTATCATTAGTAGTAGTAGCAGTCGCAGAGAAAGCAGAGAAGATGTTTTTTACCTGTAAAATGAGAAGGCCGATTGCAGCCCCTCCAATTGCAAGGTAGTGATTCTTGATCGTGTCTTTCGTGGCACCCACACAACCCTGCAAGATAAAGAAATCATGAAGACGTCATTTGAGATCTTAAGCATAATATTATAGCCTCTGATACTAAAAAGCGTTTGGAAAGTTGCGAAATGTGATTTTTATTAAAGACAAATGATGAAAATCCCTTGGACTGACAAAGTTAGTAATGAGGAAGTTTTTAGACGTGCTGGAGTGCAAAGAACAAATGATACGTGAGATGCTGATTAGGCTGTTGACGTTCATGGGTCACATTAGAAGTACAGAAGGCCTAGAGAATCTTGCTTTGACAGGGAAAATTGTGGGACGAAGGAGTAGGGGAAGAAGGAGGATCCTTTAGATGGACAGTCTGCAGAAACGTTTGGGAGAGATAGGAGTGAAAGAACTGGGAGTAATGCTAATAGAGAAGGCCAGGACCTGAGGGTTGTGGAACAGCATGATCGCCAAAGTCAATCGATATGGCCCTTAGAGAGAGAGAAAGAATAGGATGACTGGAAACCAGAACGACTGATATACGTATCATGTATAGTCATGTTCCTATTGAAACGGATGTCAAGTTATAACAAAAGTAAGTATCTACTCACATCTGTCCAGACTCGTTGTGGGTAGAAGGGATTCCCCTTGGATCCGTCGGTACATTCTTCACCAGGTCTACAGCAGGATTCGGGTACAGCCAACCCCTGCGTAAGATGCTGAGATGTCTTGTAGTCCGTGTACTTAGAAGCACCGCAACACTCGAACTGAAAGGAGTAGTCGAGTAAAATTCGACAAAGGAAAATCAAGAGGAACAGCTTTAATTTTCAATTTCGCCTTTACCCATTCAATTTGTTACTTCCTTTTAAAATGAAAAAGAACTGTTAAGGAATGAATTAGTATTTAAACATTGAAAGTCATTGATTTTCACATTTTCTCTTTCCCCTCTTATTTTGTTACATAAATTCAACTAACAAAGAACTGAGAACGAATTAGAAGTTTTAAGAAGAAGAACAAAAGCATGTATGCCCCCTTTCCCTCTTTAAGGTGGGGTAAGATCCAAATATAAGTTGATTCCTGTTGAAGTGTAGGGCTTCCGTACAACTCATATTTTGTTATAAAAACATCTTAATATATTACATAGATTTTGAAGTATTCCTGAGACCTGCTAGGTTCCACCCTAAAAAAATGGTCCACATCTGATTCATCTTGTGTCATCATCTGTCAATCATTATGGTATGGAGCTTCACCAGAGCTGACCACTCGTTGACATTAGACCATACAATACCAACATAGGAGTTGCTATGTCAGACGTGCTGTAGCATCACCAGGAAAGGAAAGGTAATGTGGAGGTATTGTATGAAATAATGCAATACTTGTGAGCATGTGCTGAGCTGGGGGAAGTAACATACCACTGACCGCAATGTAAACTTCATGAAAGTGACGTAACATCGATATCTTATTTTACTTTCTCCATTTGTAACTGTTCGATTGGTGGGGAGAGGGGAGAGGGGAGGGAAGGGGAGGTACGTGACCATGGGTTTATATCCGTTGCACTGAATCTCGTCAATGTTAAATTATTCTTTACGTGTTGCATTATCTTACCGTTTGCTGCACGTCATCTACGGCTGTGGTTGTACCGTCTTTAAGACCATAGGTCTCATTTATAGCTTTCTGCATGCCCTTCGTCATATTATCCTCAATCTAGAGAGAAAGGGAGAGAGAGGGAGAGAGAATGGGAGAGAAGGAAGAGAAGTGAGAGAAGAGACAGAACGAGAGAGCTCGCATCAGTAAGAAAAGGAACAGACAAGAAGAAACATACGGAGATTTCTGCCGACCATATATAAACCACGCAATTTTTTCAAATTTGATAAATTGTCACCCCACACCCCCCCCCCCCCCGAAAAAACAAAAACAACATTCGTACCCATCTTTCTCACCGTAGCCAATTACCTTTGAAATATAAGTGAAACTTTATAGGGTTCAATAAGTAATTGTACTCCGATTATTTTTTATCAGGATATGGATTGATAGAAATGGATCATAAAAATACTGCGAATAATATTGGCAACAGTTTTTTATGATCCCTTTTAATTGGCCCGATATTAAAAATGTAGCATGCAAATCACTTTTTTAAATGTTACTCTTAAGTAGAAATACATCCCAACACACGAGAGTTAGGCTGCTTGAATATGTTTTAAAGACAAAAATTAAAACGAATGTGTCGAAACAAATACATGTAACCGTATCAAAACCTGTTAAAAAATAGATTTTAAAAATGTTATAATAGCTTCCGTTTACTTGTAAAAGATATTAGTTAAATGGTATAACAAATAGAAGGTTCTTGTATATTTACATTTTAACCTAGTATGTGATAAAATATTCACTACAAACCTTTCAAACATTCAATTTACAAATATGATATTAATTCATATGGGAGGTCTATCAAAATAAAGGAGTGAAATGCTTACGTCACCACTGAAAATAAATGTCATGATTCCCAGAGAGCCTTCCGCCAGTACGATCAGTAGCAAAAAGATGAAATACTGCAGAAAGAAGTTTGGTAATTTTGTTAAATGGTTCTTGGTAAGTGCAACAATATTAACAACATTACAAGTGACAGTATTATATATTATTTGAGATATAAATATATGAATCACGTAAAGCATATCAATTCCTTGTTTTAAAGTATTGTGTAAATTCTAGATTGCTCTAGGCCAACTTTTAATTTATACCCAAACCATTGCAATATCATGTCTATCTTCTTTATCATTATCATTATCATTATCACCATCATCATAAACATAAACAACAACATCATCGTCATAATCATCATCATCATCATCATCATCATCATCATCATCCTCAACACCATCAATATCATCTTCACCATCATCACCATCATAACCATCACAATCATTATCATTATTATCAACATCATCATCATCATCATCCTCAACATCATCAATATCATCATCTTCACCATCATCACCATCATTACCATCACCATCATTATCATTATTATCATTATTATCAACATCATCATCACTATCATTATCACCATCATCATCATCATTATCACCATCATCATCATAATCATCACCATCATCACCCATCATCATCATTATCATCATTATCAACATCATAACTAAAATCATAATCATCACCATTATCATCATCATCATCATCATCATCATCATCACAATCATCACTATCATCATCATCTTGCGTATTTCCCGCGACTTTCACCATCCACCATCTCGTCTTCCTTACCAGTGTTAGAAGGCACTTGCTCTCTTGCAGGGCGCCGCAACACCCTGAGAATCCGACGATGAAGATGAAGATACCAATACCAATGGCTGTCCATGAGACGGTCAAAATGGTGTCATCAAGGAACAGCTCCTGGTAGTCATTGTGCTTGATCGTCACATAAGCCCCTCCACCGATCAGGACGATACCACAAAGCTGCGATTCAAAACAAATACATATTAAACAAAAACAAACAAAATTAACAATCACCATAGACAATTATCAACTCGTGAGCGAAAGCTTTGAAACATTTGGGCATTTTAAAAAATTGATTTAGTTACAATAATGTTCCCTTGTTATATATTTTTCTCCAAATATAATCTTCTCAGCTTCAATTATTCCTCATTGAAAGTAAGTGTTTTGGTATTAAATAAAAAGTGAAATTCTTCTTGTTCATTTCTCCATGATGTTATATGTTAGATTAGTGCCCACACATGCCCAGTTGAGTAATTTTTTATTCATATTTCAGGAAATTTAGCTCCATTTCCTTTCGCTCGCCTCTTGTCAAGGCAAGCATTGTGTACTGCTCGTAGTGGCAGCGAAAAGTAATTATCATTACAAAAGCAAATTTCCCTTTGAAAGTGGCCCGTTAGTTTGCAGCTGGGCAGGAATCTTTTTTCAACGTATCTGCAAGAAAAATCCAGTTAAGCACATGCCTGACATATTTTCTGTTGGTGGCATCGAAGATAGTACAAAGGGAATGAGCTAGATATGACTCCATCTCTAAACACTCATTGGTACATGTATAGGCGCTTCCAGGCCAAAAGTTAATTCACAACTTCAAATTCAGAACAGTCCACCACCGTACCATTGTGTTTTGCACATGCCATGTGCCATGTCTAATTTATTTATACGTCACGAAATGTGCTCTGGAATTTCACAACGACTATCACTATGAATTTGACGGACAAAGAAAGAGGACAAAATATACAGTTCCTCATTCTACCCTCAACAATTTCTGTGGTAGACAAAGGAATATCCCTTTACTGCTATTATGTAAAAATGTGTGGAACAGGTGAATATGCATGTGACACCTGTTCTACACATTTTTACTTTATAGCAGTGTGGGAATGTTCCTTTGTCTACCACAGAAATCGTTGAGGGTAGAACGAGGAACTGTATATTTGGTCCGCTTTCTTTCCCGTCATATTTATAGTCTATGATACACGACGGTATTGTGCGTTCTGAAATAATTACTGATACACACAGATTTTAGGGGGCTTGCATGATTTAATACAGGGCGAAATTTTAAGGGAATATGAATCTAAACTGTGTACATTTTCGTCTGAACATTTAAGCGTCAAAGTTGCATTGTCTTTTTACACCAAGAAGATACACAAGACAATTATTAAAAAACGCATGTACACACAAGCTAACGGATGTCATATAACATACATGTATGCCTTAATGCTGGTATACATTAAACTCAGTATTTCAAATTTAGCTTGGACATGTATACATGCAATGTATAGTCTACTCACCCAAATACAGAAGTTTAAGATGAACAAGAAAAGCTTAGCAATCTTTGGCCCGCAACCAGCAACCATTTTGATTTTGAAATCTAGAAAACGCGACGAACAAATCAAATCAGATCAGTCAAATCAATCAATTGAATTTTTCAAGCGCACCGATGCAAGCTTATAGCAATCGTATAGAGAGACTGAACAAGTCCTTCAGATGATGCGACCTAGCTACACGGGTTCTACGGTATGAAGCCCATGTCACACCGAGTCTCCAAAAACGAAATCTACACCGATTCGTATAATAGAGGTTGGCTGTATTATCCAACTTGATGAGTAAAGATGCAATTTGATATTAGTAAATAAATTTCGTATTGCTAAAAAAACCCAAGAAATCAATGGAAATACCTTTACCCCAAATGTTTCTTCCCAGACAACACCTAACCCTCCACCCCCTCGAGTTACATAATACAGTCAATATTGGAAATCCACAAGTCCATTAATTAGCGTCTAATGCCACTTTTGAAGGGCGGAATGTCATCACAACCTCTGTTGCTATTATATCGGTTATCAATTTTTTTCTGAACACTCTGTAAGGATATGATGCCAGAGCCAGAACAATATCAAATCATAAAAATACCAAATTTAGTTGTCATAGTTATTGGTATCGTTATCGCGTAGATTTTTGGCAAGGTATGACTTGGGCCTAATCGATCACGTGACACGCAATGCTGTCATCATACGCCTGATATGGAAAACTGTCTCATATTAATTATAATCATTTGCATAAGTATGCACGTACTGTTAATAAATATTTGACTAGTGCTATCGCACAACTTGGGATTTCAAGATACAAAGTACAAAGATAATATATTGTATAAATAACAAAAGATGGTTTTTGTAATCTATAGCTGATTGTTACAAAAAGTGGGGAATTCTGTGCTATTTTTTGTTTTGCCTGTAGTCCTTTTTTTCTAAATGTAAACGCTATTTACTTGCCATACGATTGCTTTATTAACCTATCTATTACAGAACGTTGGGTCATAATAACAAGGGGGAAATGAACTTCATGCTCAAGCTTTTGCGCCATAGCACGTTTCCAAGGACTTGCAATAAACAAAACCTAATGCAATTGCAGTAGCCTTGCTCATCATCTATTAGAATATACGAACATTACTAATGTGGAATCCTGACATGATTTCTATGGGATGTACAATAGGGCATTGTTATTGTTTAGGTTGGTTTCTTGAAAGTCTCTAATATAGTGTTTCATTATAAAACTCAACATGAGAGGGCTTTCTATTTTTGAAAAAGACCATAATTATTGAAAGACAATATTTCCTTAGATGATAGGAATGTTTAAAGTTGAGATCAATAAGGAGAATCCCTAATAGCCAATCGATGATTATTTGTGATGCCACACAAGTAGAATTACCTTTGTTCGTGTATATTTTTTTAGAATGCATTCCTTTTCAGACTGGTTATACATTTGGTGATACCTTATTGTTAGGGGGGGGGGGGGCTTTGGGATTCTGTTATCATTTCGTATATTTGCCTCACTTGAATTAATATATAATCATTTTTGTGTGGGGAAAGGGGTGGGGGCTGAAATTAACTGAGAGGGGGAGCTTGAGCGCCCGCCATCCCCCATCTCATGTGTTAACGCTACTGGTTTACAATTGCATTATTTGGACATTACATAAATGGGAGAGTATGCCAAGCAATAGGCTCGTAGATATGAGAGATTCCAATTTATAATAATCGTCGGTAAGCTTGAAAACAAAATAATTCAACACAAGGTTCGTAGTAAACCCAAATTCATTTACTAGTGTAAAATGTAACCTCCCCTCTCATTACATTTTTCTCCCAATATTTCTCTTTCTCTTGATATCATGTTTTTATCTCTTCCAAGTTCTGCTGATAACATTCACGAATTCATGTACGTACGTGTAACTAGAGTAGGGGGAATGGGGTGGCGGGGTTCGAGGTTTAGAACACTCCCACCAGCCTGATATAATTACATGTATAGAAAGCAGATATCTTATCTAGTCGAAATTGAAATATCTAGCACAGACTAATGCTATGAAGAATTTTGATCAAGAAATAAAGAAATGCATGTTTTAATGTGGACAGTAGCTAGCATGACTTGAATGTAAAAAAAAATAGCCATGGCATATAAGAAGCCTTAAAAGAATGGGGGAGGGGTGGCCGGGAGGGTGGTGATGTCAATGTCATTTGACATACTACAAATTGTTTTCACTACTCCCCCCCCCCCCCCCCCATGTAATGGGAAACATTGTTGATTGTATGACTAAATTTCCACGGACTTTCAGGATGACACCCCTTAATGCCTCAGTCACACCTTTGCGTATGTTGCTGCGTATTGCTGCGCTCTGCGGGGTATATCAATACGCAGCCGTGCCCAGCAATACGCAGCAAATTTGAAGGTAGCAGTCACACTATTGCGTATCTAGCTCGTAAGTAGCTCGTATGCCGCTCGTACAAAGACTGTCTACGGTTGCCTATGGCCACGCTATAGCTCGCTGTTGCTCATAGCAGTACGATTCAATACGCAGTTTGCTCGCCATGTTGCGTATGTAGCTCGTTTGCTGCTCGTTTGCAGCACGTTAGCCGCTCGCACCAGTTGGTCTCGTTGCGTGTTCGCTCGCTTTAGCTCGTCTGTTGTTCGTACTGATGCGTGTCGGCTGGCGCTACAGCGTACCAGCTCGTTCGGGCTGCGGCATATGTAAAAATACTAGTCATTTTGTGGGACTGGGTTTAAACATCTTACCTTCTGACAATTCTACATCTACAAGAAAAATAAATCTGATGACAATAATGACCCTGCAGCAGAGCTGGAAGAACAGAGGCGAATGAAGATTATGAGCAAGGGAAGCTGCTGAATGAGCTGCTTCAACGAAGTATTCCTCGGAGTTTTTGGGTGCGGTCCTGGATCTACCGGAGGAAGGACCAGGGACAATTTGACCAACTGATGAGGGAGCTGGAAGACAAGGACCAAGAGGCATTCACGAACGTTTTGAGGCTAACCCCTGAAATGTTTAAAGAGTTAGAGCAGAGACTACACGAAAGACTGGAGAAGTGGGACACCTTCTTCAGGAAAGCCCTCTCGCCCGTGCTGAAGCTGGCCAGGGTGACAGTTACAAGACACTCATGTATAGCTTCAGGGTATCCCACAATACCATTTCACTCATAGTACGTGAGGTATGCACTGCCATCATTGAGGAATACGGTGATAAGCTGGTGAGGTGACCTACCAGCCCACAGGAATGAAAAGCAGTCGCACAGGGCTTCGAAGACCGTTGGAATTCTCCCCAAACCTCGGTTCTTTGGACGGCAAGCACGTTGCAATCAATTGCCCTGAGGATAGTGGGTCAACATTTCACAACCACAACCACAAGGGTTTCTACTCTATTGGCCCTGGTCGACGCCAAGAACAATTTGTTGTGGATAGATGTCGGATACGAAACCTCTGATTCCCAGCTCTTCAACTCGTGTGAACTAAAACAACGTCTTGAATCTGAAACCCTTGGAGTGCCTCTGCCAGAGCCAATGTCCAACGATGATGAAGACACCCCTACTTCTTTGTGGCAGACGAGACCTTCGCCATGACGACATGGCTAATGAAGCCGTACGCAAGGAGGGCTATGGCTAGACAAGAGAGAATTTACAACTACCGGGTGTCCCGGGCAAGGAGATTGGTGGAGAATATTTTCGGCATTCTTACCAATAGGCAAGCTCCTTCTCTTGGTCACTTGAGAAGTTGACTCGGTTTTCCGCGGCTTCTTCGCCACGTTCGTCTCCTCGTGTTCACCCAGCGATGGTGACTCTGGGGCAGGCGGGGGCGATGGGACCTAGGCGGCTCGACTGGCTTCGTCCTCGTCGTCACCCCCCCCCCCCCCCTTTCGCTTTGGCTTTCGGCATTTTCTAGTTCAAAAGTTGTATATTCTTCAAATGATGACTGCGGTATGATTCCAACCCGTGAGGCGCCCCGCCTTATATTGCCGATACGCACCGCATAGCCAACTAATCGCAGTGATAGCGAGCTAAAGCGTGCTGCAACCAGCGGCTGCGAGCTAAAGCGAACGGCGTACGAGCTAGACTCGCAGCGTAGCGAGCGGCAATCGCAAGGGTTTTTTGCTGCTGCGAGCGATGTGCGAGCAACAGCGCAACAATACGCGCAAACTTGCGTATGGACACGAGCTAAAGCGAGGTAAATCGTGCAGGAAACGCAGCTATACGTGCTCCAAAAAAGAGGTGCGTATGATTGCGTGTACCTGCGCTAAGCCACTCGCTGTCGCTCGCATTCACTGGTTGCCACACGTACCCGCTCGTATGCGATTTGACCTTGCTTGCGATAGTTTAGAAAATTTTAAAACTTGCGAGCGACCAACGCAGGCATATGCGCTAGTCTGCGTATTGAGTACGTAGTGAGCACGTTTTATTGCGCGTTATTGGGTATGACTGCCTTTGTGTGCGTTCGGGTAATACGCAGCAATACGCAAGCCAAATACGCAAAGGTGTGACTGAGGCATAACAGTTATACTCGCCTATGTTCATATTTCCGAGTACAAAAAACAGTAATTAATTTCCCTGGCTGTAAGAGGGAAATCTCTCTCACTCCATAACTACCTTTTGTAAGTTCGTTTCGAAAAGGAAACAGATTCCAAGTTTTTTTTTTTTTTTTTTTTTTGCATCACTTTCTATCTCATATTTTCAGGTTCTCAAGTTTCTCCAAGTGCTCACGTTAATAGACAAATAAAGGGAACCAGGGCCCTGTGTCATAAAACTTTTCATCAATTACTGACAAGTTACAATGACTGATATGAGCTACTGAAGTCGTGGCATTTGATTGGCTGAGAGCAAATTTGTCATAGAAAACGGTCAGTTACTTCGAAAGTGCAATACAACGCTGATTATCATGCATGTTTAAAAATGCTCAAATTGGACGGGGACACCCCCATCCTCCTCCTTTCTCGCTTTGTACATCCATAGTTATGACATTTTCGTCTGAACTGTGGAAAACACAGGTACACATTAACTTTGCTGTAAAACGATATTATATTCCTTTGATACATCATTTTACACTGATAAGGTGAACTATCATACAACAATCATACAAACAGTAGTACAAAATGCTACTGAAAACAAGCAAATTTTTTCATGGCTGGTATAATTTATATACATGTGCATAAATATATATATATATATAAAGCATTACGCTATATTCCACGGTATTTATTTTATTTTTTATTTTTTTAGAAAGTTTTTTTTATTTGATAAACCAAATTTATCATAATCGAGAAGGAAAAAAAAATTATTCTGAAATCATTGGTTGCGTAACAGTACATTAAAATAGCAATAACAACAAATATATTACAAGTCATAACATTGAATGAAGATGAAAAAATGCTCTCTCTGACCTCCCCCTCCCCACTTCGTGCACCCTGGCAAGGAAACCTAGTCCCCCTCCCCCATCCCCCTTCCTATCACACCTTCCTCACCCCTCCTCCTCCCTCACAAACTACATGACTTGCGATGGGGAAAACACAAATATTTCCTTAAGGCTTCTGACATTTAGAGAAAGTGAGTGTGAATAAATGTGAATAATACATGTATACGTAATTACTAATAACTTTTGTTTACCCTTATTGTCGTCTCGCTACATTTAGAACCCCAAAATAAATATATAATCAAAATCAAAAGGAAATAACCGAAATAGTATCCCAATTTAAAGCAATACATAACAACAGCATCAATACCAAGCTTTATAAACAAACCTATTTCAAAACTGTTGCATGACAATCACTATACATGCCAATTTTCCCACTTTATCAGGTGAAGCGATAAGGAATTACGTAAAAGTGCTAACTTGTTTTCTTCTAATTGTTCTTGTTCAATCTGGTTTATAATATCATATTTGGTTTGCGGTATATTCCTTTTCCTATTTAGAAACAGTAAATATTTTACTAATATTAAAACATGTTGCATTAACTGTCCTTTTCCTCTATCGGGTAAATCTGTTTCGAATTGTTTCTATTCCCAGTTTAATTTCGCAATCAACAAAGAAAAAAAAAAGTACTGCACTTTTCCGATACCTTCCGAGTAAATTTACACGTATAACATATATGCTTATTCAGTTCCTTCTTCTTCTTTTTTTTTTTTTACAGAATTAACATAAATTAGTTTCAATAAACTTACATTTGTGTAAGTGAGAATTTGTATACTCAATACCGTGCAATAATTAAAATTGGAATTCCCTCAAAATACTGCTCAAAGTACTCCATCTGGGTCTACTGAATATAAACAGTTCTTTTTCAGAAAAATCGCAACTATGTATATTTTTTTATATTTTATCTCTCAACAAACAGCCTCTGATTACGTATTTCTTTCACTGATCCTTTATATATATTGTTTAGAAATACTTTTGTCTAAAGATATTTTATCCAATTATGTATAAAAGCCAATTTATTAAGACTTTTATCTGTATTTTCATGTTCGAGATGTTCGGTGACAAAAAAAATCTATATTTTCAGAGATCGGTATTCTTGAGGTAATTTCACTGACACCGAGAGATTAAAATATTGATTTTGCAAGACAGCCAATGAGACGATGAAAAAAACAACCTTAATTTTACCTCTAATGGTCAATATAATTCCTCGTATTATGTTCCAAACCGTAGTTTTCAGAAAAATCGTTGTTAAAGAGGTTTCATGCAAATGGGTTTTTGGTTACCTTGAAAAGATTCACTTCTCCATAAATACTTAACACTTATTCGCCAGGCGCACAGTACACGATTCCACTGCGTTCCGATTCTTGAAAAAGAAAAATATTTATGGAAATGTAAACAAAGAGAGTTTTGCTGATTTATATTGCAAAATAAAAAAAAGACCACAAATAATGTCCGTTTGACAGCGATACTACCTCGAGACATGGCGATCATTTGAAGAATTTGTATGCTGTTATAGTAAATTGAGTATTTTGTTTCAAGTAGTGGTATAAAGGTCCTTTCGCTTAAAAATAAGTCAGAATGACTAAAGTATAGAGCTACTGTTCCACGTTTCAGGTAATAGAGCGATATAAAAGCCTATGTTTGATTATCATGGTCGGTTTGGAATGATGAAACCAGAGACAACACACTCGCGTAAAAGAGGAGGGGCTTCACGAAGTCATCTACTATGACCGTCCTCCTCAACCTGGAACTGGCGATAGCCAATGGATGAAGGGCAAAGAGTGTCACTCATAATGCAACGAAGGGAATGACCTCCTACGAGGATGAGCCGTTGTTTAGAAAATGAACCCTACACGATATTTCCCTGATCGTGTTGGTGAGTGAAAGTGCTAATTCATTTTCCCCCTTTTTTTGTTCATCTTTGACAGATATGGTGATTAACAAGAAGGCACCTTGGAGAAACTAAAAACTATTGTCCAAAGTTGCTCTCAATTGTCTCACTACCCTGACTTTGTTCAGACTATGTATTAATGGTTTTTAATTTCCTGTCATCTTTACAACCAAATGTGATTTGTTACTTTCCAACCTAAACCTACAAAAGGCTTACCATTAAAGAGTCAGGTATCGAGAACCATTAAAACAATAGAAACATGGTTAAAATCGTCCATATCACCCTAATTACTTTCGGTTGTATAGTAAGCATTAAAATATACAACATTGGTTTATGGTGCTCATCTTCATCAGACAACATATTCTTTCTCTATTCGACGGAATCGCATTTTAAAACCAATACAAGAAATTTTCCCTTCAATTTTCTAGAATTAAGCACGGGCTAACAAAACATTTTAGTAGAGTAATTCTGGAAGACAGTCGACATGGTCAACATTATTACTATTACCATAATCATGGGTATTTCCAACTTTTACAGAGGTGGACTTTCTTATCACGATGCATAACCTGATTAAATTAGTAAAATAAAATATTAGTAAAAAAAATATTTGTATTATTACGAGTATTATTACGAGATAACGCCAATATTACAAGCAAATTATCGTCTGGATGGTATGTTCCAATGACCTTAGAAATCCCCCAAAAGAAAAAGCATGATCAAGCTTCCTCCTTATTTTAACTATCACTGCCGGAGTATTTTGTCCTTGATTTGTTTTTCAAGGAAAACACGACAGCATTTACAACCATACTTCTTGTTTGAATCACAGCGTATTCAAATACAAATCACCGCCACTTGTCGATTTATCGGTGGGACTTGCTAGGCTGTTGTCGTAGGCATGGTAATCTTGGTGGGTGCTTATGGCTCGTAGGCTGTTTGGATCACTAAAAGAAACGTTTTGTAACTATTAAGCTCATTGCACTGCTTAAAGGGATCAGCTTACTTTGTCTTAGATCCTTTTAAAAAAATCCTTGATTTAGCTCATGCTGCACTGATAATAATAAACCTTTAGGTCATTCAGGAACCTCATGACTTTTCAAGCCGATCACCTGTCTGATTATCAAGATATTTATGATTGAAAATCGAAATCAAATGTTGCGTTTGCCAAACGGTTTTCATAACACTACAGTCTTTTGGGGCAAACGAGTATGGTAAAACCGGTCACTCAAAGGTTTTTACTTTTTTGAGGCACTTCTTGATCAATTGAAGCGCTTTTTAAGGGCTTCAATATAACACCATATCACATGCACTGATAATACGTAGGGCCGTGTATCTCAAATTTAACATTGTTAACGATCCCTTTAAAAAAACGATAGTGATACTTGCAATACGTTCAACTGTTCAAGGTTCATATAGGAGGAGTATTGTCCTTTTGAGAACCAATGAGCAATATCAAGAACCATTTCAGAACCATTTTCTTCTTCTAAAAGGGCACCCCATAATACATACTGTTTTTAATACTATATACAATGCACATGTCATACTATATTTACTGTCTTTCATACTACCTCAGTACTAATATGAGGTATCAGAAGCAAGTTCCATCCCTCGAGTACAGACACAACTTTGGTTAGATCACACTTTCGGTTGAGGTGCCATCCTGATTATTTGACGTCACATCAAGCAAGACTTGTAAAATTCACTATGGTGACTTTACAATGCTGATCTTTTCTTGAATTGTATAAAGATGTTGTATCCAAAAAACATTGAACTTTCGTATTGTGGATGTTTTCGTAGAGTCGAACAATTCAATATTATTTACAATAATATTTGAGTGATCTTCCTTCGCACTGCAGAGGAAATAGCAGATGAAAACATCATATCCCTGTAGACCTAGCCTGCACCGTATTTAATTATATTGGCTTCCAGCCGAATTCACATACAAAGCGTCTTCTCTTGAGGATTCATAATTAAGATGAAGAATGCTCGCATCGTTACTGTAGATAGGAACATCAACGGGAACATCCGGGTCTACATCATTTTCTGCAACACGATTTGTCTGATTCATTGCTATCCTCAGATTTCCCCAGTCGTCATCCGCAAGAGCTCTGTCCCCTTGGTCATCTTGCTTGGTAGCACCTCTGGATTCTGACCGATGGATTTTCCTGGTCTTTCGGCTCATGTCAGGTTTGGCGTAAAGAGCCTCTACGTCTACCATCGGTTTGACCGATACATCTTCCAGAGCATCAGTTGGATTCACAGATGATGGAGTCCCTTTACTGATGCTGTGTGGACTCTTGCAATCCTTGTGGCCATTGATTCGGAGGGCCCGTTGCGTGGACGTCGATAATGATGACGGCAAATCTATTTTCTCAGTATCCGGGGTAGCGCCGTCAAAATCATTAATAGAACAATAGGTGCTTTCCAGAGATATCACGTTTCCAAGGACTGCCCTTGGATCATGTGTCTGGCGGCTCCCTTCATCATTGTGATGGGTTCCTTCCGAGTTTTTGTGGATGGATCCAGTCAAACCGAGAAGTTCTAAAGAAGCAAACTTTGAATCACAAATGGTGATTTCTTGTGAAGTAGAGGCATCCTCTTTCTCTACCGATGGCGAATAGGCAGGAAGGCCTGATGGACTGCACCAACCAGAATGTAGGGAATGAAAATGTGGATCATTAACTGACATTTCTTTTAGTGGCTGATTTGAGACAGCTACGTGGGAAAGAGAAGATTCATCAGGTCGAGGTGACTGGGACGAAATAGTCGCCATTTCCAAGGATTCTGTGTTATCTTCACATTCTGCAGTCACTAAACCCCTTTGAAGACTAAAGGTCTTATATCTTTTGATAACAATGCCATACAGTTTTGTAAAACAAATTCCACTGACCAATCCAAGGGCTGATGCTATTCCCGCGGTCATGAAGATCCAAAGCTTTATTTTACCCTCGATTATAAACACATCAGTATTATGTTCCCTCAGTTGTTGCCACGTTGATAAATGAAGCACCGGTGGAAGTTGACATTACTGTAAGAGCTATTGCGTTGACTGTCACAGTGAGGTTTTTGCATGGCAGATTTTCTGTTGACTGTGCTTGCCGCTGCGTGTTGTTGCTAAATTCCAAAACAAACGATATGTTGCTTAACCTGTATTCCCATGGCTGTAATATGTCAATGCTATGCACCATCAAATTTAAGTTATCCTCTTCTTCTCCGTAAAAGAAAAAAACATAATAACTATTAATCAAAGCATACGGTTTTGCAAATTCGAGAGGTATCAATTGTCCATCAACAGTGTACCACCACGTAGGGGAAATATGCTCACTCGGGACGCAACGCTCAAGTTTGAACTGTTCGGTTTGTTCGTTCTGAATCGGGTGTTGCATCACTGATGGGAAATCACATGTCTTATTTACATTCAACTCTCTATGAAAGACCAAACATTTGAAGATAAATTTATTTCCAGCCAGTAAGTTTTCAAATGTCACATACACGCTGAAGCTGTTTGTTTCCGTGTAGATTCGACCCCAATCGTTAATTCCAGTCTTGTCCCGGGATACTACCCCAAGACGAAAATCCAATTGAATCCCCATTGAATGTCCCCATTGAATCCAATTTGGAGTAAATGGAAAGTGAAACAATGGGTACCCATTGAAACCATTTGGCAATTGGTCCCCATTGAAACCAATGGGGACCAATTGCCAATTGGTTCCAATGGGGACCAATTGCCAATTGGTTTCAATGGGTACCCATTGTTTCACTTTCCATGTACTCCAAATTGCCAATTGGTATTGAATTGGGATTCAATGGGGGCATTCAATGGGGATTCAATTGGTAAATCGATCCAGTTAGAAGAACCAGTGATAAATTATTGATACTTCATAATCGATATTGGCAACTGTCCACCAATTAGGTATATTCAAATCTCATTTGCATTAACTTCATCACAAAGATCATTTGAAGTGAATTCAAAAGTTACATTTACAGTGACATTGGCTCGTACAAATATATATACTAAATATGTATATTGTTTCTTGGTTAGTAATCATATAATCAATATCTATTGCTAAAACGTGAATGTAATTGTAACATGATCAGACAAAATAATCTATTGGTTAATAATTGCTGAAGGAATAAAGAAATCACAAAATTGATGTGCATTGTCATAATTTGCTTAACAAATCATGATAAATTTATTTTTCTGTGACACGTGTAAAGTGATAATGAATATTCATGAGATGCCTAGATTTGTTGGTTTCTATTGGTTTCTGTTGGTTTCTATTGGTCCTATTGGTCCATTGTTTTTTATTGGTCTTATTGGTCCTAATGGTTTCTATTGGTCCACTTGGTTTCTATTTAGCATTGGTCCTATTGGTTTCTATTGATTTCAATTGGCCCTATTAGACTTTAATGGAATTTCAATTGGTTTCTATGGGACCAATTGAAGTCCAAATTAAGGCCAATTGGTCCAACTGAAACCAATTGGGGACCCATTAAAGTCTAATGGGGCCTAGGCCAATGGGGCCAATGGGTCAAATTTGTCAAATGGGGCCAATCCGGACCAATTGAAACCAATTGGGGACCCATTATAGTCTAATGGGGCCAATTTGTCCAATGGGGCCAATTTGTCCAATGGGGCCAATCTGGACCAATTGAAAACATCTGAAGTCCATGCATTGAAACCTGTTAAAACCTATTGAGACCAATTGGAACCAATTGAAACCAATTGAAACCAATTGAAATTTCAATTGGTGTTCAATTGGTTTCAATTGGATTTTTGTCTTGGGACACTATCTCCAACTCCAATCTGTGCATAGTCTCCTTTATCAACCTGGATCCAGCGACAAGACAACTCTACCTCCCCCGCTCCACGGTAGAGAACAGCGTTGCAAGTAGGGTCAGTGTTATTAATTATCAGGATCAACTGAAATGCCGTACAAATCTTTCGAAACCCGTTGTAAATGTAAACGATGTGAGTCCCTGAATCACTTTCTTGTGCAAATTGGATTGATATTTTATATGTGTTGTTCTGGCAGTCTTCAACCAAATAACGACGTCTTTTATTACTATGGATAGTGGAATCTTGATTTGAAGGTCTAAACGCCGCGATAAATGTATCTTGATTTTTCATCCACTTGAGATATTGAGTATTGAGAAGAGGCTGTCTGACACGAAATGTTTCAGAAACATTTTGTCCGTTAACTCCCTTGAAATTCCGATTCTGGTACTCACAAATGTTTTCCATAGAAATAGACCGCTGATATATAGCTTGCAGAATGAAAAAAAGTAGAATTCGTTTCATGGTGAGGATCAAATGCCTTTTCGACAGCATTCTAAATGTTCAGTTTAATAGTAAACAATTTGGCTTGCAAAGACTAGGAGCTCAGATTTGCATCTACGCTAACTCACGCCATTTCTGAAAGTATAGACCTGTGATTCTCGTCATGGTATATGAAGACGTCCATAAAGTACCAAAATGTCGTTATTAAGAGACTTTTAGAGCATGACGCTGTTCAGGCGCGGATCCAGGATTTCTTAGGGGAGGGGGCCCAACTTTTTTTTTTTTTGCTCCCGAAAATTTGAAAATCGCGCCGGCCGAAAAGTCGCTCAGTGGGCGGGGGGGTAAGCGGACACTTTTGTTTTGTTTTTTGGAGTCCAAGAAAAAATCGCAACGACTCAACCAGCCTAAAAGTCGCTCAGTGGGGGGGGGGGGGGGGGGGGGGGGTAGTGAGCACAATTTTTTTTTTTTTTTTTTTTGTCCTCGAAAATTTTAAAATTTGCCCAACCCCTAAAAAAGGTAAGATTTTACATGATTTGTTTCTCAAGGGGGGGCCGGGCCCCCGGCCCCCCCCCCCCCCCCTGGATCTGCCACTGACGCTGTTTCCCCCAATCTATAACAAATCACCCAATCCCAGCTTGAAAAATTCGATTACAAGTTACCACTTTCATTTTGAGTTGATAGTTATGAATGAGGCGTGAATAGCAACAAGCTAACCACTAATAAGGAAGTTTTGAAATGTAGTCACCCGATTTGATTTAATTATGAATGGTCTACAGATGTAGAATAACTTTGGTTTCACTTCTAAAACTCTAGCGTGTCACAGCTATAATTAGGGACATGCAACAATGTGACTAGGTCTATTGTAGAATGTATCTGGTACCAGATCAACAATTGGATTAAAGTTTTGTGCCTATCATATTTGTGTTACTTGGTATCGTGTATTTAAGATTGATTTTCCCATTAATGTTAAAAGGATAGTTGAGTTCTTTTTCAGACCGCAAATGCCTTTATAGTGCATGTTAGTGCTGTTATTCTTATTTATGATATTTCTAGTGCCCTTTATGACGTTAAATTGCTATGAAGGTAATTTTAGAAGCCCCAAAGTGTGTGAAATTTAGCCAATATGATCATACCAATTCAGCTCCACTTAAAACAATACGGTGATCGTTAACAGTGGTGGGTTCAGGGGGGACACAGGAGGCACGTGCCCCCCGGTGAAAAAAGGGGGAGAGGGGAAAAGAAAATGGGAGAAAATGAGAAAAAGAGGGGGAAAGGAAAAAAGGAGGGGTAAAAGAAAGAAAAGGGAAGAGGGAAAGAAGAAGAAAAGAGGGAGGAGAGGAAAGGGGAGAGGAGAAAAGGGAGGGGGAAGAGAGAGTAGAGAAAAAGCGGAAAGGCAGAAAGGGGAAAAGACGAAGGAAAGAAAAGGGGGAAAGGAGAATAATGAGAAGGGAAAAGAAAGAAAGGGGGATTATATTATAAGAAGGTGGGTTTTTTACCGGTAAAGGGGCGGAGGGGGGGGGGGGGCACGCAATTTTGCATAATATGAGGTCTCTCTTGCCAGGCGCGTAGTCCCCACCCCCCCCCCCCCAAAAAAAAAAAGGGGGAAAAGGGGGAAAAGAGAAAAATGTTGTGAGTTAAAGGAGAAAGGAAAAAGGTTAAAGAGAATTAAACAACGATAGAAGAGAGGTGCGAGAGCATGAGGAATTGCATTTATTTTTAGAGAATAATAGGATAACAACCAGAGGCGACGCTAAAGGGGATTAGTGGGGGTGCGACACCCCCCCCCCCTCACACACACATACACACGCGCACACACACACACCTGTCAGGATATTGTCTGTAAAATTGCGCTGCTGTCGGGAAAAATGACAAAAGGGAGAGGGGGGAAATGAGAGGGAAAGAAAAGAAAGAAAGGAAAGAGAAGAGCAGAAAGAAAGAGAAAACAGAAAAAGAGGAAGGAGAGGAAAGAAAGGAAAAGAAAGAAAAGAAAGAAAAGAAGAAAAGGAAAATATGAAGAGCGAACGGAAACAAAAGAAAGGGAAGATGAAAGAGAGGAGAGAGAGGGGGGGGGCATTAAGAACCTGAGAGAAGAGTGTAATTGAGAGTATAGTGCGGTACGGTATGTAATCCCGTAGGATTTTTGTGCCAAAGTTGATTTTTTTTTTTTTGGCTGTTTTGGCTTCAAAAGGGTCCAAATTGACCAAAAATGATGGGGTGCAAATTTTCAGACCCCTCCTTCATTTCCTGGGGGGTCCTAGACCGGGAGCCAGTGGGGGTCAACCTAGCTGGGAAGGAAACCAATTCCAATGTGCACAGATGTAAAGATCGCATAGCTCCACATAAAAAATTGACCGTCTGGCATGTTCTAAGTGGTGGGTGTGGCCAGGGGGACGCCCCCACAAAAAAGTGTCCCTTTTGACGACAAAATAGTATTATGTACATAATATTTTAAGGAAACATTGAACCACAATGAGTTTGGTGTCATATGAAAGAGAGTTAAATTATCTACATTTTGATACCAATTTCAAAGAATTTGGGATTAGTTAACATCGCAAATTTAAGTAAAAAACATGATTTGAGATTTTTTTCGAAAAAAATATTTTTTATAAAAAAACATTATTTTCCATTTATCAGAATTGGAGAATTGCATTTTTTTTCATAACTTCTCAGGAATTTGCTTATGTACAACGACAATATCCTGTGCGAGGGAGAGGTTTATATATTGTTTCAATAAAAAGTTATAGCAATCCAAAGTTATTGATTTGATTTCCACAAAAACAACATTTTTGCCCACATGTGTAATAACTGTATGCATATACGTGCATTAGTGTATTAAGGACCTGTTTGGTGTGTTTCCATCGAGTTTTAAAGATAACTTTGAACTAAAACCTCTAATCACCATGTATGTGGTGTCAAAAGATGGATAATTAAAGTACCTTCATTCTGATATCAATTTCAATGAGTGATGTAGTGTGTGAAATATAAATTTTGAGCCAAAAAGGTGCTTTATTGCAGATATTCCTCTGATTTTTGCCAGTATATCGGTATATTAACTGGACAAAAGTGATTAGACATTTAGTAGTGCAGAAAGTTCAAAGGATTTAGAGCGCTGAGTGCAATTGATAAGTTCTTCTCCTGCACTCTGGGATGTTTCAGGAAATGTGGGCATTGGCAGTTGCCCCCCCCCCCCCCCACCCCCACCCCGCCCCTTCCAGCCGCTTGTCATAATCTTGCCAATGCCCAAGACAAGTTAGTGCATCGATCAACATGAATATAATTTAATATCGCCATATTTGGTTTAATGGTTTATTTTGCCTGACTACTAAGAAAACACGTGTGTGCTTGTAAGCAACCAATACTCCGCATAATTCCTATTGTGATCAAATTATGACATAAACTTTTCTCAAAAATAGTTTCGGCTAGGTATGCAAAGTAATTTCTTCTCTCGATTACAAGTAATTCGGTACAAAAATCGAAGGAACATTATGAAACTACTTGATTCGATTGAATCTCAGTTTTAGTCTTTGTGTGTTTCAAATAGGAAGTTCCAGAACTACAATTCAGATCAATTTGAAATCTGTTTTGCTTAGCCATAATTAATTTAAAATCGTTACTAACTCCTTGAACTTCTAAGGATCTCACGATTTGATGACTGGAAAATGTCATTAGGTACCAGCTTATAATTTTGACAACACATCACCGTCTACATTAGAGTTCTATCATGCCTGTTGCATAAATCATAATGGTCTTTTTGAACATGTTGCTGAAATGAAATGATTTTCTGTGATTTTTTCTCTTTTTGGGAGGTAAATTATACTTTTGTATGCCTTTGTTGGAAAATGACAAGTCTCCCAAATTTACAATTAGGCAAAAAATTATGCTTATTTAGAAGCATTCATGTCAGAGCCTGCATGTCAGGGCTCGAGCCCTCCTCACTTTTTTGAAAAAGTATGTTAAAGAGAAAAAGAAAGAAAGAGAGAAAGAAAGAATGAGTGACCTGCCAGTGTCACAAATGAGGTATCAAAATATGCTCTTCTGAGCTTCCGGGGGCTCCACACCCTGGACCTCACCAAGGGCACTAAGACGGGTCCCTGAATGCTCATCTGACCATAATTAAATGGCTTACACGCTGAGCTTCATGGGACACAGCCCCCTGGACCCTACTTCAATTAGTGACATGCCAGTGTCACAAATAAGGTATCTAAATATGCTTATCTGACCTTTTTTAATGCCTAAAACCCGTGCAGCTTTCGAGAGCTTCGCCCCTTGACCCCGCCGGGTCAAAGACACTGGACCCCACGCCAATTTACGCTGCACTCGATCCGCTCTACCTGATCGTTGATACTCCACTTTGAAAAACGTTCCGCGGGGCCGGCATGTAACGTGTAAGAGTGGTGGTGGTGCAGATTTTTCTTCTGCTCCCAATAAACGTTTTTGCTCATTACGCCACTGCCCCTGAAAGGTGAGCCCCCTGGAATGTTTTCCCCCTCCCCCAATCCCAAACTGTTGAACTTTCTGCACTACTAAATGTCTAATCACTTTTGTCCAGTTAATATACCGATATACTGGCAAAAATCAGAGGAATATCTACAATAAAGCACCTTTTTGGCTCAAAATTTATATTTCACACACTACATCACTCATTGAAATTGATATCAGAATGAAGGTACTTTAATTATCCATCTTTTGACACCAAATACATGGTGATTAGAGGTTTTAGTTCAAAGTTATCTTTAAAACTCGATGGAAACACACCAAACAGGTCCTTAATACACTAATGCACGTATATGCATACAGTTATTACACATGTGGGCAAAAATGTTGTTTTTGTGGAAATCAAATCAATAACTTTGGATTGCTATAACTTTTTATTGAAACAATATATAAACCTCTCCCTCGCACAGGATATTGTCGTTGTACATAAGCAAATTCCTGAGAAGTTATGAAAAAAATGCAATTCTCCAATTCTGAAACATGGAAAATAATGTTTTTTATAAAAAATTAAATTTTTCGAAAAAAAATCTAAAATCATGTTTTTTACTTAAATTTGCGATGTTAACTAATCCCAAATTCTTTGAAATTGGTATCAAAATGTAGATAATTTAACTCTCTTTCATATGACACCAAACTCATTGTGGTTCAATGTTTCCTTAAAATATTATGTACATAATACTATTTTGTCGTCAAAAGGGACACTTTTTTAGTGGGGGCGTCCCCCTGGCCACACCCACCACTTAGAACATGCCAGACGGTCAATTTTTTATGTGGAGCTATGCGATCTTAACATCTGTGCACATTGAAATTGGTTTCCTTCCCAGCTAGGTTGACCCCCACTGGCTCTCGGTCTAGGACCCCCCAGGAAATGAAGGAGGGGTCTGAAAATTTGCACCCCATCATTTTTGGTCAATTGGGACCCTTTTGAAGCCAAAACAGCAAAACAAGTCAACTTTGGCACAAAAATCCTACGGGAGCTGTCTCAGTGACATACCGTACCACACTAGTAAGAGAGAGATAGGGGAATGTTGAATGGAGTCACCACGTCGAGGGGGCAAGAAAGATACGCATAGATAATTATGTTGCTGTGTCGGGTCCGATGTGTCGATATTAGGGACTTTTAGATTTGCGTGGACTAATACATGTGACGTCCATTCAAGGCAGTGCTTTAAAAGGACGTCGAGCGTAGCATAGACCTATTGTCTTCGTGCGAATCTAAAAGTCCCTATTCTTACACGATCCTCGTGCGCTATTTCAATGCATACATTTGAAGTCGGTGAGATGTATTATGTCGGTTTTTATCGGACAAAGAAACATGTTTGACAATTCAGACAATGATTAAGAGTCGGTACAGTCGTCTTCTTTCTCTAATAATTTAATGAACTGGCAAAGCTTCCGTGGTGCGTGCGGGAGGGGGGGGGGGCTTAATTCAGGCAAGCATTAAGAGTAGAGAACGGTTCGCGAATCGTCTTCTTTCTCTCTAATAATTTAAAGAAACGTGAAAGCTTCCGCGCTTCACGTGGGATGGGCGAAAATTAATTCAGACAAGGATTAAGAGTAATAATTAAATGAAACGTCAAAGCTTCCGCGCTTCGCGCTTGAGGGGGAAACTGAATTTAGACAAGGACACGATACATTAATGCCCCAAATGTGGTTCTAAAATTGCAAATGCTTCCTACTCAGGGAGAGTGTTATGACCTCCTCCCAGATACATCCCCGTTTGGTCGCTCAGCTCCCTCTTTTTTCATATATTTCACCCCATGCGATTTTGCCCCCCCCCCCCCCCCGGAAGAAATCCTGGATCCGCCACTGTGTCACAAAAGGTTTCCCCTTTGACAGAACACAGCCTTCTTTGATTCCTCCGAGGAATTATTTGGGAATAAGATTGAAGGCAATGTATATTAAAGAAAATTCAAATTCGGAAGCCTTGTCAAATTAATGGAAATAGAAAGAAATATCGGTAAGGTAAACATTTTAAAGAATGATGCAATGCGGTTGATAAGTAACAACATATAATTTGTGGATAAAGATTTAGTTAGATTTAGTTAAAGGTACTATGTATGTGAACTCAAATCGAGACCTTTATTATCACAAATACTTTTATTATGGGGTTGTTGTTGGTGATAATACTCACGGCGATGAAAACAATAATAATGAGGAGGAGGAAGAAGAAGAAGAAATAAATACTGAAGATAATGTTGATTTTGATGCTGTAGCAAATAAACTCGGCTACTGGCTATGTCTCAAACCCCAAAAGGTGCTTGAATACCTGTGTGTGTCCAGGTTGTCCGTCTATCCGACCGCACATACGTACGTATACGTGACAAAAACGCCTAAATAAATGGATCTTCGTCAAACTTGGCTTAGAGATATTCTACGGCTGGTAAATAGATGATCTTGAGATGCAGATTTAATGGCTGTTGTCAATATATAATTTTTTTTCCCCGAACATTGACGAATATTTTATCATGTTCATTACTTAACACACTCTTAATCGGTGTTTACTTACGTCGGTGAAGGGCAATTTGTTAACCTATTGCAATAAAAACAACCTGGCGCAAGATTCATTCATTTGAATAAATATGCGGTACCCGCTAAAACAAGGGATTGGAACACTGGCTATCGGGCGAAAGCTCGGTAGTTTAGTGGATAGGACGCCTGTCTAGAGATCACGAGGTCGTGGGATCGAATAAGGGAGTTTACAGATACAATCTGCGCATGGGCAGATAAAGGTCATTTGTACCAAAAAAGGTAAAACCCACTGAGATGAATACTGGATATGCGCTCATGAAAGTTATGTAACATTATTCATTTATGCACCAACGGTACATTCTATGATACACAGGTGGAAGTATTCTTTTCATGAGGGCAAACAAAAGGTATTCATGAAGCACATCTAGGACTTTGGCAGTTATTATTCTAATATGCTCAAAGTGGAACTTCTCCATGTGTAAAAGATCTGTGGATATTTGGGGTCATTTGTACCATGTGCTATCTGTAAACTCCCTCATTGTGAGGGAGGGGGAGTGGGGCACTGACGTAAATTTACATGGAGGCATGCAAAGAAAGGAATCAAGTCTAGAGGGGTAAAATAAAACAAATCTGAGGGGGAAAATCGGCCTCGCGGGCCTTTGGTCTCGTGGACCTTCGGTCAAGTGGTCAGACCCCGAATTGGTTGTGTAATTAAATTTACACAAGATTCAATTATTTAACATAGAAATACACATACCAACACACAAACATCAAGTCCCACACCACACAAACACACACCCATCTCTTAGTTCCCTTGATAACTTTTAAATAGTTCGGCCTGGACAATAGCAGTTTTAGTATCATCATTGTTATCAACTTTCAAATGTAGGGAGATAATATTTTAATAGATAATTATATATTGTATAAATAACAAAAGGTGGTTCCTGTAGTCTATAACGTTGTATGACAAGAGAAATGGAGATGGTCTTAGAAGTTGAGTGTAACAAAAAGTGGGGAAATACTGTGCAAATTTTTCTTTTGCCTGTCGTTCTTTTTTTTTCTAAATGTAAACTATATTTACTTGTCATACCATTGCTTTAGTAACCTATCCATTACAGAACGTTATGTCATAATGACAAGAAAAATATATAACTATAAGATCAAGCTTTTGAGCCATAATACGCCTGCAGGGACTTGGATACATAAATATAAGGCAATTGTAATAGGCTTGCCTATCATCTATTGGAATAAACAAACATTACAATGACTATTATGTATTCCGAACATGATTTGTATTGGATGTACAATAGGGTACTGGTATTGCTTAGGTTGGTTTCTTGAAAGTCTCTAATACCGTGTTTCAGAAAAAAATAAAAAATTGAAACTCAACAAGAGAGGGCTCTCTATTTACATAAGACCATAATTATTGACGGATAAATGAATTTTAGAGTTGAGATCAATAAGGGGAATCTTTAATGGCCGATGGGTGAATATTTCTGAAGAAAAAATATCTTTGTTTGTGCTCACAAAAATATTTTAGAACGCATTCCTTTTACAGACATGTTATATATTTGGTGTTACTTTGTTGGGGAGGGGGGGGGGGGTGGGTGGGGGGGGGCTTAGGGTTATATATATATATATATTGTCGTTTATTACGTGTGCCTCACTTAAATTCATTTATATTTATTCGTGTGTGTGGGGAGGGGGCTTGAACGTCCCCCACCCCTCTCTCTCTCTCCCTCTCTCTATCTCTCTATTTATCTTGTTTCTCTCTACTCTCCTATATACATGCAGACCCCATCCTCTCTCTCTCTCTCTCTCTCTCTCTCTCTCTTCTTCCTCTCCCCCACCTTTCTCTCTCTTTTCTCTCTCTCTCTCTCTCTCTCTCTTCCACTTTCCTCTTATCTTCTCTCTTTCTCTCTCTCTGTCTCTCTCTCTGTCTCTCTGTCTCTCTCTTCCTACTAAAAATCATACGCATGTATCATGCTCAATATCAGTCTGACTCGAAATTCATTGTTTAACTTCCCTACATTCACTGTTAATTAAATTCTCGTTTTTGTTTTAAGTTATCGTCTTTTCCCTTTCACTTTCTGTCCCTATACCATCGTGACATTTTCCCCTATCTCTTAAACACACACACACAAACACGCACACGCACACACACACACACACACACACATACATATATATATATAGATATATATATATATATATATATACACCCACACCCACACACACTCTCTCTCCCTTTCTCTCTCTCTCTTTCTCTCTTATTCTCTCCTGTTTCATTCTTGTATTCTGATGTTATATACATTGCTCATTTTCCTCTCAATCCGGTCATGATTTTAATGAGATAGTCTTGGTTAAGCTGATGAAAACAAAACAAGGAGATGCTCTGGGCAAATGAACATTCTGATTAATTTCAAAAATATATGATTTTATTTTCAATTTCTGTTCAAAATATTTAGATTAACTTTTTGAATAGACACATTTGATTTTTCAAAAAATAATGTTATATTAATTTTATATGATAGAGCATTATTGTCAAAACAAAACTTCAATATTATAATGTACATGTTATTAAAAATGGCAATCAAGGCAATATCACCCATTCTTGTTGAACAGGATTGAGAGTCACAAGAACATCATTATTCCCAACGGGAACTGACGAAATTAAAGCATCGTCATGGCACGTATAACAAATATTACAAAATATTATTTTTGTAAATAGGTTTTGTTTTAAGACCGTGGTATAGGCTGTAAACGTTTCTGCTATACAAATAATCAATGTTAAAAAGGTTTAAAAAATACATGATTAGTATTCCTTGCATGCGTGCCATAAATACAACCTTTGGAACAATTATATCAGTCAGACCCCGTCGAGGGGGGCTGCGGATCTCAATTCCTATTTAAGAAGCCTGAGGACACTGCCTTTGGTTTTTTTTATCATTTTCGCTAGCTGTGTGTGAGATTCAGAATTATACTTGATTGCTACTAAATTGTGTTAATAAGGAGGGAGCTCTTGGAATAGAAATAACCATTATCGATATTTACAAATAAATGTTTAATCCTCTTGCACAAAAGAATGCGTTTCTAAATTTAGACTTTTTGAAAGAAAAAAATAATTATAGCTATGCTCCCTGCTCATGATACGGCGTCGAAGAAGCCGAAGGAAACGTAGGCTGAAACCCATTCAATTTTAAATATTTTTGTATCACATACAAACTTATTATAGGGCTGACCTAAACTTTTCACACACTTATTCACAATTTACAGAATTTACAGTATTTACAGAAAACCGATGATTTTGTTTATCATTGACAGCACAGTAATATGACTGCCTATTTGTGATACCCCCAACAAAGCTAAGAAAATGTGTACTAATTAGAAAAAAGGATTGAATTAAAACAAACAACTCAGCCAGCACTAAGAAATAAATATTTACATGTCTTGACAATAATTCACCGAATTTCCCTTTCCTGTAAGCTCAAAAGAACCATTAAAAATGATATGGACAGTGGAAACCCGGAGAATGATTTTCACCTTGATATAAGCTGACCTCTCCCATCATCCTCCTGAAACCACGCATATTTGTGAATGTTTTTGTGAGAAGCATTGAAAAAATGGAGCCCTTTTATGCATATTTGTCGTATCCTGTATTGCCGATTCCACTTATGACACAGCAAGCAAAGACCATCGTCAGGATCTGTAGATAAACAAATAGATAAATGTATATCATGATGTCAACTATGATTTTTTTTATCGAGGGATAATAAAATGTATATATATATCGCTTACAGTACACGGAACAACCATTTAAATGTTATTGAAAATTGTCTTAAAACAACAGTCAGAAAAGAATTGAAAAGAGTTCAACCATTTTGTATTCATGTGATCACCAATAACAACTAGATAATAGGAAAACTTGTGATTAGCAAGAAACAGAAATTAACAAAAAATGTCAAGCACAAGAAAATTAATCAATAACGTAAGAAAACTTTCTGTAAAGCAATATTCTGAAGAATTTCAATGTCAAAGTATATGATGTACTATGTATGTAAACTCATTTTGATTGTTTGTATGTTTGTAAAATGTGAACAAAACAAATTTCCAATATTGGACAATAAATTGAAATTGAAATTGAAAAATTGAAATTTAAGATATCAAAAATGAATAAAAAGGGGAAAACCAATTTACCTCAAAAACAATAAAACCAAATGCTACGGCTCCGATGATGATGTAGTGACCCTTGATTGTGTCCTTCGATGCACTCACACAGCCCTGGAGGAGAGACAAATTACAAAGATTCATCAGTTAAAGTGAATTGGTAACATTGTTGAATGTTGGTGAAAAATGGTTTAATTTTGGTATGAAATGTTACTTATTATATTCTTTCTACTGTACTAACCCTTAAACAGGCAAACAATCCTGAGATAATACTCAAACCACAAAGATATTTATGGTTTTCTATGAAGGTGTCACTGGTCAACACCTTCAAACAGTGATTAACAGTAAATTCTCCCAACCATTTTTGAATTTTCCCAACCGTTTTCCTTGAAAATAAGTCATTAAAACAAGCTATACGAAATCTGTCAACACTTTAATGTCTGGAATGGTATATAGAGCCAATTCATTGCTTTGTGACGATTTACTTTCGCCTAAAATGTAATTAAATTGTAATAATATAGTTGGGAGAATTAAGGAATCGATCAGATCAGTTTTCCCAATTTTTATCGTTAATTATGGTCCGTTTTCACTCAAACTTTCAGATTATCTTTTATTGTACATCTAGCATTGAAGTCACTACCTAAGCACAATTTTCTCTCATCTGAACAATGTTACTAAGTCCCTTTCAGAAAGGGTAACGTTAACTGCTCGTTATAAATTTGTTAACATCGTTCAAATCTTCATATTGATATATTGTGTTGAAATGTAAATTCTATGTGAGGTTTTCTTTTCTTTATATTATGTGAATTATCACATTCAGATTTGTGAACTTCATGTTTCTATTTATTTTTATCCAAGGAATCTTAACGTATGTATCGACTTGATCAGCCTAGATACAACATGAGAGAGACAACTAACTGCTGGTCAGTGAAGAGTGGACAGCTACCAACCCTATCCAGAAGAATACCAATGGGACAATATTATCCTTTGGAGTAAACAACAGTAATAAATACATAAATGAATGAATAAAGAAATCCATTTTGTTAAAGAAATCAATTAATGAAAATTTAGTAAATGAATATATCATTGAATAATCATTAGAATAATAAGTTTAAATATAAAAATTAATAAATAAATTGATTAAATTATTAATGAGTTAATTAATAAATGAAACAAAAGACACTCACATCTTTCCAGACACGGTCAGGGTACGTAGGTTGACCTTTGGCTCCTTCTGTGCAGTTAACAGTTCCAGTGCTGTTCTTATAACAGCATGATTCGGGCACAGCAAGGTCATCATCAAGATGCTGCGAGTACATGTAATCTTTGTATCCTGATGCACCGCAGCATTCAAACTGAAAAAGAATTATAAGAAATATAGAAAGTTGTCAAATTGAGGAGCAGAAAGATCAAGGTATGTTAATTTATTCACTTGAATCTCAATCAGAGGGTAAAAGGTTCGAATCGCAGGCCGGCACTAATGCTCATTTGCAAGGCATTAATCAATTATTATGTGCCACGCTCCTAACAGGTGTGATTGGGTACCTGGCAGTTGCTAGGGAAACAATATTCATTGTATGGTCCTCAGGAACAACATATTTGATAGTGATGAGGCACCTTTATTATTGTTCTAATACTAATATAATAACAATCGTTGTTATTATTTTTATTACTATCATCATCATCATCATCATCATTATCATCCTTGTTCTCCTTCGCCCTTTTTTCTTTATCTTCTTCTTCTTATCATTGTTTTTGTTATTATTATTATCATTTCAATGAAAAACGTTATTATTTTTGTCATTATAATTATCATCATTTTTATCATAAGTACTTTCATTCTTATTATTATTAGAAGAAGTAGTAGTAATAGTAGTACTAGTAGTATTATTATCACTATCATTGTTATCATTATTATTTGTTGTTGTTGTTGTTATTATCATATTTATTATTATTATTATTATATATAAGTTGCCATGGATGACCAATGGAAGTTAGTAAATGGCTTATTTCCAAAGGGGTCCTGTATATGTATTTGTAAACTTTCCAGGCACATAATGTCTCACCAATTTCTGGACCTCATCCACGGAATCGGTAGCGCCTTCTTTTTCACCATATGTCTCGTTTATTGTCTTCTGCATGCCTTCCATCAAACTTTCTTCAATCTGTGAACATGAGGAAAAGACAAGACATGAAATATAAGACACGACACGGTACTAGTGTCATTTGGCTGGACATCTATCTACATTTGCCACTCTCCACCCAGGTTGTTAAGTTCACCATAGGTCATATGTATTGATTTTTACATGCCTTCCATCATACTTTCTTAAATCTGTAAACATGAGAATGTCAAGACATGATTTTAAAGACACTGACATAAAATTCCTGTCCACACTTACGCCATATCTAATACAGTACTTGAAATATAGGCAGGCGATCACATTAAGTATGATCTCCACTCCCCGCCCGCCTTTCTAATAAATATAATCCATGCACGACAATAATTCTTCTTAAACTTGCATGTTAACTTAGCACTTGAGTAAACAAAACACTTAATTCCAGAAGTTTCAGCCAAAGAATCAAACTACAATGAAGTCGGTGAAATCTCACCTCTGGCAATATATTAATTATGCTTAATTTAAAAATCATATATAAAAATAATGAAAGGTAACTTACGTCACTACTGTAGACAAACGTGAGAATTCCTAATGCAAATTCAGCAAGAACGATGATAAGAACAAACATGAAATACTGTAAACAAAGAAAAGGATTGAAAGGTTTTAATATTTTGTAGTTTCGATGTTGCTATTGTTATCGTGATATTGTGGGTAGTATGTTTAAAGCGCTGGGGGGGGGGGGGGTAACAACTCAGGGGGATCCCATTTATGAGATAAACTGTCGTAGGCCATTATTTCGCTGTCTGAAAACATTTTTAGATACATTTTGTTATTCTTTTGTAGAAATGATTAGATCTTAATTTGAAAGACGTGCTAAAAGAGAAGGAAATAGACAGTAACGAAGAAACATATTATATTTTTAGACTTTATCTTTTCACTATTATTTTTCTGTTTATGCGTTATTATAAGCATATACCGAAGTCTTAAATATTACTATCAACACAATCAGCATTTACCACAATCATTGGCATTACCATCATCATCGACACCATCTTCATCATCATCATCATCGAAGTCATGACGATATACATTATCGTCAACATTATTGGAATCTTATTCTTCATGTTATCATCATCATCATCATCACCATTGCCATTATCACCATCATCGTATTCATCATCATCGAACAATCCCGACGACCTCCATCATCCACTACCTCATCTTCCTTACCATTTTAAGAAGACACGAGCTCTCGCTGAGGGCGCCGCAACATCCTGAGAATCCGACGACGAAGATGAAGAGACCGATGCCGATGGCGGACCATGAGACGATCAGAATCGTGTCGTCGGCGAAGAGGTCCACGTAGTCATTGTAATTGGCGGTCACGTAAGCCCCTCCACCGATCAGGGCGATGCTGCAAATCTGTCATTTAGATTTGAAATTTTGCAAATATGATTTAGGCTATATACAATTTACCAAGCAGCGTTCAGGATCAGTTACCAATTTAACTGCATGGGTATATATTTCCGTAATTTTGGGGAAAACTTCGCCCCCCCCCCGGCCCCCAGTTATGCTGGTGACTCGATGTGTGAACACAACTAGAACAAGAACAGGGGGCAGTTCTTCCGTTCCGTGACTATTTAGAAGGGGGATATGCATTCCCCTTACAAACTTTTTTATTTTGAATTTTATTTATTGCGCTCCCATTCAACAAATTCGTAGAAAACCAAATTACATTTGATAGATAATACAGAAACAAGCTAATTCGTTTCGACTAATATGATAAATAGTGACAGAATGGAAACAATATAGCATAGAGTACCTCAAATTCCCCTTTCCCCTAAACCCCCCCCCCCGAAAAAAAAACAAAAAACAAAAAACAAAAAACACCTTTGTATATTTTTATTTTGTTCTTAATACAGTTTATTTATATCTCATTGAACAATTCCATACAGAAAAAAAAAACTCAAATCCTTTCCCTAACAATTAATGGAAAGATAGAGACCCTGATAATATACAAATAATCACAGAATGGAACAATATAACACACACACGCACACGCACACATGCACGCACTGACACCGCTTTGGTTCAGAACAATGGCACTCGTGAGACGCTTGTGACAAGAGAATTAGACCTCGTGACTAGCAAGACCATGACGTCACCAAAGTAACGTTCAGATACTCCATGCTGTGTTTTATGCATATACTGTCATGCAGTATGTATAGTTTTCGGATTGGGGTTTAACTACGACCTCGGGTTTTTTTAACTTTAACAAAATTACCCCATAAAATTTAATTTCTGCAATCAAATCTTGCATGAGAAGGCGACCAAAGGTAAAATAATTTAAAGCATTATGAAATGAGTAGGAGTAGAACTAGAAATACGCCGTTATTGCATATTAATCAGGTAGTTCCTTGTAGTATATCTTATTAATAGCCATGAAGGCCCGCTGATACAATCGAACACAATAATGCACATACACTGATGACATACTCACCCACAGACAGACGTTGAAGAGGAACAAGAAACACTTGGCAATCTTTGGTCCGCAACCAGCAACCATTTTGATTTGAATATGAGATCGCTCCCTACAAAATAATAAATATCTGACTGCTCAATTGAGCTGATTATCAATTTTCTCCGGTTAACTTAGTGGTGTCTTCCCTCTTCAAATGGTTTTGTTTATGGTTTGTCCTAGTATGGTGGAAGCGAATCAAGTGTTCAAGCGATTGGAGCTGACGTAGCACGAGCAATCTTTATATACGACGTTACTGAGATCTCTACAGATGTCTTGGCCCGCCAGTCCGAGCTGATGTCATTTGCCCTATATAGGAAGCGATGTAATACCACCGTGACTATGATAACGCACGCCGCGAAATGTAAATACTTGACGTATAGTGCGGAAAACAGTTTTCTTTATTTATAGAGTTCAAAGTCCCTGTTTGCCTGAACAGATACCAAAGAGTCGAGACAACCAGTGGAGGTTGTACGGGGATACGGTGATAGCCTTCCTACTTTTGCATATAGATAAACGTGAGGACAAATAACCTCGTGCATGTCAACTGAAAGACCAATTAAAGAGAAAATGAAAACATTGTAATTAAGGAGATAATCACAGCTGTTACATTTAGAAATCGAAATAATCTGGGAACGAAAAGATAGGATGACACCAGAAGATTTAAAAATCAAATGTTGATACTGTCAAACTGATGAAATGAACCTTCGATTAATACAGTGTTCTTTAAGGATTTGAGCTCCATAACGTTTATATAGTGATAAGGAGTTGAATTTAAATCTGTTTCCTCATATCTTCTTGAGCCACCACGAACAAGGCTGTCCAATATCGTTTCGAAACTTATTATCAAAGTCGGAATTATTTTACCATTTCGTTTCTGGTTTCATTTCCTTGAACAGAACAAGGATTTCAAATGATAAGCTCGTTGATAACAATCATGTGTCCTGCAGATAAGTGTGTTTAAAGGTTATAGCTGTGGATTGGAGTGGGTCTACAGTACGTGTTGAAGGGGTGGGGCACTGATATCATGGATGGGGCGGGGGGGGGGGGGGGGGCTAAATGGGACCTACAGGTGGGTGACATGGGGATTATCTTGATTGGAAGAAGGGTGTATGGTCTAATCGCCTTCTTTTTGAGTGACCTTCCCTCTCTATCCTTCTTTACTTCTATTCCCGCCTTTTCCCTTTCTATTCGATTGAAACATGCAGTAACCCCAATCCCCTTCTCTATCCTTCCTTATTTCTCTTCCCATATCTTCCATATCTTTATGATTAGCAACAGTACCCCTCCTCCTCTCTTTTCGATCGATATATACGTCACTGGTTTAGAGAAGCTCCAATATTAATGACCTTAGGGCGTTGTGTGGATGAGGGGTGGGGAGGTGGGGCGACCTAATTATACTCAAGTAGTTATGCGTGTGATTATCACAATGATTGTCTCCTACTTGATAGTTCATATCATACTCATATCATTTTCTATAAATCTCGTCTGATATCACTATCCTCGTGACTCTTCGGTATAAACGAAGAAGATAAAAAAAAAAGGCTGGCGACCTGCTGATGGGATGAAAGTCCGCATACAAAGGTTTATAGTCACTGAAGTATATTTTCCTATTCATTCTAATAACAACGAGTATTACTGCACTTTTCATTTAAGATTCGATCATTTTGATCATTTATTCTGTTAAAACGTGTAATCAGTTAATATAAATGTGCATTAATTTATCTTTGAAAAATGGAACGTTCCAAAAATGATTATAGTACATGTACATGGGCATTGGGATGGATTCCCATATTACCAACTATTGTTATTTTTATCTTCATTATAATAATTATTATTATCATTATTATTGTCATCATTATTATAATTATTCTCATTATTATTACAACATCATCATCATCATCACCATCATCATCATCGTCGTTTTCATTAGCATTATCATTTTCTTTCCTTTCATTGCAAAGAAATCTCCTCAAGTTCATTTTGGTGAAACTGGGTACCTTTACCCGACCACAAATAAAGTACTTGAAGTACTTGAAGTAATTGAATTTTATCCGGTATTTAGTACCGGACTTAAAACCCTTTAAACGATGTATGATTTACCTAATTATGCCCCAATGTACGTCAGTGTTTTTATTACCTTCTCTGTATTGACGCTTTGATATATTGATGACCTCAGTTCATTTTCTGTTCGTATATTTTTAAAGGTACATTTTGTGATTAACGAAATCATTTTGTATATCATTTTCTTCGTATGCAATTCAGGTCCCCCCCCCCCCCAAAAAAAAAGAAGAAGAAAGATACAATACAAGACATAATTAAAGAGTGAAATCTTCTTAAATGGGAAAGTGTCGAGGAATATGGACTCTAATCAATATTGATTCCAAATTATCATTATTTTTCCATATTTGATCTGATCCCAGCGAGAGTAGGGAAATATATTGTATACGTTTATCAATGATATGAAATTCCTTGTTGTAGTAAGAACCCAGTAGGAAACGTCTCGGTAAGAAAAAGAAAAAATTAAAGATACATCGGACTTGTACCAATATTTATGCCTATATGACAATGAAGCACTGCAAAAGAGGTTATTATAGACTCTGCTATTACCTCCCGTGGTCGATAACTCCTCAAAAGTAACAAATCATCCACGAAAAAATATCGGATTTATCAAATGAAAAACGGAATTTAAAAAAACAGCGCGATATAGAAATAAACGAAGATCTTAGTCGTATTTCACATGGACTTGTTAGATGATGATGTGCTGTTCAAATTTGCCCACTGCGACCATTTTGGTCTTCATAATACGGCATACATAACATCTTTCCATTTCTATATCCCATGTATTTATCACTCTTATCGCCTCCTTTTGTAAAAAGTCTCTTCTCCCCACCCTTTTTATGATTCAGTTAAACCATGTTTATAGTTTTTTATTTTTTATTTTAATAGCACATAAGCGTTTTTGACGAACATTTCTTGTATTAATTTTGTACTATACTATATAACCAGGCTGGTTTTTTTTAATATGATATTGCTTTGAGGGGCCTGACTTTTACAAGCTAAGCTTTTCTTAAGGTTTCCTCGTCTTTCTACTTCACTAAAATGCATTATATGAACTTGTTCCTTATATAATTGTTCCTTTTATGTACTTTGTAACATGTAATACATTTGTTAAATTGTATTACATTCATGTTTGGAAGAAAGACAAATAAACTTGAACTATATCAACCATCATGATAGTCATAGTCTTGTGATCTTTCTGTTTTGGTTTCAGTTCAAAGAAACAAAAGGTCAGGCACGTACAGACACTATTATGTTGACGAGAATATCGCACGTAAAACTGAAACAGATAGCCGTATTGTGTACGTCCTGTTTTGTTGGTTATAAAGTTAAGTGTTTTATATTGTCATGCGACAGAAACAGCATAAAGAAGCGATTTGGAAAGGTTAATTGTATTATTTGTGTAGTAATGCAGATTTGATGTATGGATACTGTGGGGTTTGGAAATGATCAAAATAAAAAAAAGTATCTCAGTCTTACTTCAAAATCACAAGCATTAATTGCACACATAGATATGTAGGTCTTAATATGGGAATATACGCTCACAAGCACACAAGGGGCGTGAATGTTCGGTTTAAAAAACACTTATTTCTCGTCATATTTTGAATATGAGGGCATATGAAGAATAAATATTTTCTGGGGGATATTTCTACAATGAGATTCTATTAAAGTAGCACGCAAAAGAATGAGAATGCTTACAAATTCTTTCTTTTTTCTTTCAATTTTTAGCAGAACTCTTTGCCAATGCGCACTTAGTCCATTTCAGTCTACTTGCAGGGCATCAACTGCCATGGCAGTGCAAAGTCAACTTTCAAAACCTTCTCTTTAAATAATGATAATTTGTAGGTAACTTTCCGAAGTCACTCTTAAATTTAGTTCGACAGTGATACAAACGCAGTCATGCAGGGGTGCCGTCGGTCATTTTCTTATTGGGAGGGAAGGAGAAGGGGGTAGGGTCAGAACAAATTTACCATATGCATGAGAAATAATGACGTCAGAGATAACTTCTTCTTTTTTCGCCGACAAAGGAAGATAAATGTGTAATTTGCCGAAAAGAGTGTCAGCGTTGCCGAAAGGACTTTAAAATGTGAGTAACAAACGTTCAGAAACACCTAAGTCTAAAATGAATGACCAATCTAGGGTGAACTACTCAATCAAGATATATATCTTAATTCTATCCAGTGAAAAACAAATAGTTAGAATCAAATCAATCCATCTGGGACTGGTACAAATAGAACTTATTGGAGAGTTTCGAGACAAGGAGGGTCAAAATTAACTTCCAAAATGTGGCTTGAGCGTTTGCGTTGACTCGCTTAGGAAAAATGCCACACCTACCAGTAACTTTCATCTTCTATTTAATCGAGAAAAACATTATACAGATGAGGATGCTGTTTGTCTTTATTGTTTGTCTCAATGTCCCAAACACCATATTTTGTCCTACACGTACAATATTCAGTTCCAGATGGCGCTATACAGGTGAACAAAATGAACGTAACATTATTTTGATGCCATTTATACCCAGGAGGACGAGGGTGATAGGGTGCTGGATTAAATTTGGCCCTAGGAAAATAAAGCATACATGAGATGTGAATTGTCGTTGCAATATGCATAAATATCAGGCTTTAATCTGCTGACACGGGTTTATATTAAACAATTCATTTTTTCCGCACGCCCGACAATATTTGGAATAGAGGGTAAATCAACCCCTTATCTCCCTCAGAGGCGAATCCAGGCTTCATCACTATGCCGTCGGTTATGTTTAGCTTTCCACAGTGTTACATCCTTCCCATTTACCTATGTAATGTATATATTCACC
>JAVYIG010007166.1:0-106140 GCA_035222895.1 Strongylocentrotus droebachiensis | reverse complement strand
GACCCCCCCCCCCCCCCCCCCCCCCTCCGATGAATTTATTTCCTGGGGACCTAGTGACGAGTAATTCCATGAACCGGTTATTAATGAATGAACTACAAAATTTTGAATCCAGTTTACTTGTTGTTATGTCGGGCAAGCATCGCGGGCAAGCATTCAGGCTGGCATATGAACAATTTTTTAAAATGAGTATGCATAGAATTTGAATATGTTATTAAGCCGGTCTATTCCCTATCTACGTTAACCGAATAACTACCTTCCACCCAGGCAGCATGATACCTAACCCTAACCCTAACCTTGCCCTTAACTTAACCTGAAATCCAACTTCAACACTAACCCTAACCATACATCCTTGACGAAAGAAAGTCCAGGGAAATCATCGCAGAACAAACGCCAGCACACCCATCAGGTAAAACCAATTACTACCCCTGGATTCTTCCCGGATACAGGTGTATCATGTTCTATAGATCTACCAAACAACAACAACAACAGTACACAAAATACATACAGATACTTCACAATGATTTCAGGTCTATATATATATAATTTTTTATTTCATCTATCCCAATATTTCTACAATGTTCAAATTCAAAATGAGCAACTTTCTAAAAGTTTTATTTATCTCAGTAATCATATTTGATACAAAGCAATAATAGAAATTTATCTCATATTTTCCCAGTCTTTTATTGAAAGAATACATTGCAAAAACATTGTTATAACCACCATCTTTCATAGCATATACGAATTTACAAATGTTGATAAACTCAGGGTTTATACAAGTAAATGCAGTTACAGAACATAAAATCTATGATGAACGCATTTACATGAGAAGAAATGATAGCACTGACGAAAATAATTTATAGTTAACAATCTGAAATTACAAAAGTTTTAATTTATTACTAAAAGCAATAGCTCAAATACAAGTTATAGTTCAACTTTTGATTCAGGGCCTAAATTGATATATTTCATTCTTTTCATATATCTCTACATATTTACCGCCCTGTTTGATAATCAAGATACTGGATATAAATCTCAATATAATGTGGTCGAATTAAGAGTGGAGGGTAAAGAGTGCTTAGAATTAGCCAGGATTTAAAAAAAAAGTATGCACATGAACACATAGACTACCCCCATGTACCTTACCGGACAATGAAACCCAATAACTAACTCCTGAAATTCCTGCTGTTTAATACCCTCAGAAAAAGTACCTAGGGGGTAATTAAAGTATCTTTTTGTACTTTTCAAAGGAACACTTGTACGGGGGGGGGGGGGGGGGGGGGTGGAGGAGTTGTTTGGCTGGTGGTAGTTAAGGAGGTAATTGTCATCTTCAAAACTACATGTATTCAACATTCCTATCAAATGGTCAAACAATGCACCAGATTCAAATCCCTTAAGGGTCTGTGTATCCAATACTTAATCATACATTTCAATTAATGTACTTCTCTCCACATATTGAAATATTCATATTCAGTGTTCTAACTTGCTTGTACAAGAGTTTGACGGTGTTAAAGATCAATTGGTATTCTATACAGTCTCTAATGCTCGGGCTTAATAATTTACCAAGAACTTTGGAGGGCAATCACGGCTCCCCCCCCCCCCCCACTCCGTGAACGGAGGGATACCATGCGTGTTACCAAAATGTCCGGTAAAGGGGTACTTTTCATGCACCAAAGTCTGGTTCATAGTACACAAAAATCCGGCCGGTATTGACTTTACACCGGACTTAGGGGGTGTTATCCAAAGGAGGGAACATGCATATGCGTACCCTAAATAACACTGAGTGGGGGGGGGGAGGGGGGGCCGGGAGGGCAATAAATGATATGCATCACAATAGAACACAAAAATACTGTCATCGTTCTCCTATGGCGTTACACACATAAAAACTGCAATTACGATCAATCAGGATACAGAATTCTTTGCCTTTCCTTCTTTACCATTCAGTAAAAAAAAATGAAAACACACAAAAAACACCCCATCACTATAAATACACTAAATTGAGATGAAATCACGTACAGGAGAATCATGTAATCAACAAATAAATAAATACATCTGTATGGGGTCCTATACATGATACATTAACAGACTTTAAGTACATACAAACAAATTTCTAAAGCACCTATAACCTTGATATGAATAAAACGATTTTCACATCAATGATGGGATTGGATAACAACAAGATCACTTTAAATCATTTCCAACCTAAAAATGAACCGTAAATGAAAGAAAGACTGCATTTATAATGTTTGATTAGGGGAAAGTGGAGGGAGGAAATTCAATTCAATAAATCTGACAACGAAAAAACTTTTACAATTAAACATACATTCTTCATGTGAAGGCATGTTAAGTATTGAAAGTAACTTGTAGCATTAACTGTATATTTTTTTGCTTGCTTTATTAATCCTTTGTAATACAATCATTTGTGACACCTCACAACAACTTTGAGCATTTCCATTTGTTAAACTTCAAGTAGCCCTCTAATAAATCACAGACCTGCCATCCATTTCCAGACTTTTAAATCATGGTCACTTCTACAACTTTAAAAGACAAAGAAAGCACTTTCAGGCAGATACAGGCTTTCCTATTTTGTACTCCTCTGCTCCTACTGTGCATTCATCAGTTATTCTGAGACTGGAATAAATACTGTTAGAAGAAAAATCTCCCATCATTTTCAAAGATTGTTTTACATTCCCAAGAATGGGAACAACTGACAAAACATGGACAGAAACGTCCTTTTCAGTGACATATAAAGGCTGGAGAACAAAACGAAGTGCCAATCCATTTGGAAGCAGGCTGAAGATTTAGAACTAGTGCTACATTTGTATTGTACGCAACATCACAAACGTGGGAGAGAGGCTCAAATTAATCTCTTTGTCGTTTACAAATCATCTTCCTCCATTCACAATAATCACCTTCTTTGTTTGCCCTGCCTCAGTCACTCCTGAATATTCTTGCAAATGAGTGGAGAGTGTGTGAGTCACAAGAGACATAAATAATAATGACTGATTTCTATCTTGTTTGTATTGAACAAAGGTCTCTCAATCCTTCCTTCTTACACATGGAAGAAAGTTCCATATCTGAACGGAACAGATACTATTCACATGATATAACATTCACATTGAGCGTAGGATTCAACTGTGTAATCTGACCAACATGGCTGCTTGCTAATACAGTTTTACAATTAATTACAAATATACTCTTCATTAAGCACACAAATCTCTGTGTATAAACATTCATAGACATTAAAATGAAAGACTTATCAATAATATGAATCCTTACAAATAAAAGATCAGAGTTTCGAAGTTTTAAATGTTATGAATTCATACCTTCTTCTTTTTGTTTGCATAAAAAATATACAGCATGTAGCTTAACTGCCTGCACAATATACATTATTTTACTGAAGATGAAAAAAGATAAGAAATTACACAATACATTGGAGTAAGCCAGCTAGTTATGCAATTTTGATTTCATTTCTTCCTTTTGTTTATCCTCAGTTATATGTATATTCCTCTAACATTAATTAATTTATTTTAATATATTTTTCCCATTTGCCATGTTTTTCTTTTATGTATTAATTTTTTCGAATGCTTTTTTATATGATTGTATGTTTGATGTAAACTCACATTTTTAGTCTTTGGACTTTTTGACAAGATTGAATAAAACCTCCTTTGAATTGAATTGAATTGAATTACCTTTCCTCATCTCTGTTAACAACCTCATTGGATGGTGAAAATATTACAACAGGGGTATGAATGAAGAGGATGTACAGCAATTACTCCACATAATGCAATGTGATGAATCTCTGAGTATGAGAGACAAAAACTCCAAGAGAGCTCTAGAAACTCAAAATTATCTTTGGTTTGAACAAAAAAGAAGCCATATCACTGCAAGGAAATGCTGATTTTACTGTAGCGAATACCCAAAAGAGCTGGCTAAACACAAAAAACTTTATTCTTAAACAATTTTTTAAACAGTGTTTTTTTCTTCAAAGAACTTGGCATTCATCACAATTGTTCCCTCAAAGCCCAGAAATTAGAATTTGAAGGAGAAGAACATCAATGGAGTACAGTACATTTAGCATGATGCTGGAGGAACTTTTGTAAGATATTAAAGAATAAGAGGTCTACTCAAAGAGTGATTTCTATTGGATAGTTGCATATATCTCTCTGTAGCATTATCCAGCACCCCCCCCCCTCCCCCAACTGGATTAACTACTAAAATCTCATTGCAAGCTATGAGCATCTCATTAACTCTCTATTTTATTTATTTGTTTTCTTCCTATGTGAGGTCAGTGCCTATTTTCCCCTGAAGAACAAAGCTCTTGTGTATCATCATGCAAATGAATGCCTGACAAATCCCAAAGACAACATGTATGATACTATTTTAAACACTGCATTCATACTTAACACTGTAACATACCATAATGATTTTAAAAATGAATACAATTTTATTTCCAAGCTCATATACATTTCACATTTGCAATTAGTAGGCATATTTAGTTTTATATGTGACCTGAATATGGAGAGGCCCTGATAAAATTAATAAAGTTGGCAGCACCAAAATTAAAGCCCCTCTGCACTAGTTTGGCCAGGAGGGTTTAGACCTCCCTGCATGGTCACTGACAGGTGGTTATCTCATCAAATCAGCTCTCAATTAACATAAGAGGGGATCGTGGGGGAACAGCTGTCACAGATTAGGCATTGACTGCTATATATATGGCGCAAGTAGCTGATAAGTAGTGCAGTGGGGTTTTAAATTGGATGTTTTAGGAATAGAGATTATCTTCATGCTAACATCTTGGAGAGTTATAGTCAAGCACTTTTATTACACTACTTGGAACAATAAAGCTAGGTCCTGACTTCTAGCACTGACTAGGCACTTACAATTGAAACAAGGCATTCTATCTACATTGCTTCTCTTCACACAGGTGTTAAATGGGCATCCAGTAGGGTGTGAATGTCATCTAGCTGGATTTAGCATATTCGCACCTGTTAAATCACCATCAGGTTTAATTAGAATGCACCCAGGGGAGGGAAAAGTGAGCAGTATGAAGTGCAGAATCATGTTTTAATCTGATGATCAGGATAATAAAACATGCGCTTTGATAAGGTAGGCTACTTGAGTCGATAAAAGCACTATATGAAAGACAGTTATCATCATCACTGAATCCAAACATGCTTTGTGTTCTCATGGTTCCCAAGGCTGTCAAAGAAGTATTATTAATTTTATCAGGACTTCCTGCGATTGGATCACAATTTGTATTCTTAGCCTACTCTCTGTGAAAGAGCAAGAAATGTGCATCAAATTTTATATACATCAACATGTGAATTTATACCTCATTGTAGTATAACAATCTTTACATGGTAAAATATACATGTATCTATATTGTAATATAAATGAATTCTAATATCTTGACATATGCCCTCGTCATAAAGACTAGAATGTATAGGATGACAGAGACAATTTGGTCCAACGGAGGAATTCTGTTTAATGGAATAATTTTTAAACAAAGACATGGAAAAGTGTGCAATCTTGAATGTCTTCCAGGAGGCGTAGAGTGCAGCAGAGTTGAAAATAAAAACATATATATCTGAAAAGACTTGGCGATGAAATCTTTGAATGTTCTTTAAAAAAAAAGAAGATTGTTGCCAAACAGCGTCCAGCTGATGAAAGAACTATTAACCGTCTCTTTTTTTTTTTTCACGGATGAAAGGATGGTTTCCATGACGATCAGTCTCCTTCCATTACAAGTTTCTTAATCCTTTCTAACTCCACCTGCATCATCATCCGGTGTTTCTTCTCCTCATCAACTTCCGTCATCAACTTTTTGACCTCTTTCTTGAATTCAGTCTTTATGCTTGCGATGGTTTCGTGGAGTGCTGGAAAAACGAAAAGTAGAAAAACAGTGAAAACAACATTCTAAAGCAAAAAATTGATTAAAATTCATTGATTGCTTGATTAAAATACGCATGATGTGTGTATGGTAAAATCCAAAATGTGATATTAAATAAGCGTACAGTAAAATGAGAGAACAATTTCACTATAGACGGAATCTTGAAGGAAATGAAATCCACAGAGAAGAGTATCTGTCAGGTCATGATGACAGCACTACGTGTACATGTACCTGTACACTATGTATATTGTAAAAAAGATTCATTGGAAAAGGCCTGTAAAAAATGGTATGACATACATGTATTACACAAACAGGATATACAGAAACATACAAACTTGTGATAAAATTGAGGTCCGCTCGCTATTCATAAGGACAGCTATTCGTAATTTGAGAAAAGGGTCATTATTCATAATACAAAATTGGGGTCCTTATTCATAGGAGTCCTTATTAATGATACAAGAAACGGGTTGCTATTCACCCTCTTCTCGTATTACTGAGAGTGGTCCTTACGAGTAGTGCCCCAATATAAATTATGAATAGCGCCCCTTCTTCATGTTTATGAAGAGCGGTCCTTATGACTAGCAAGGTTACCCCATAAAATCTATGCTGCCAAAATAACAATGTATTATCTGCTTAGTAAGAGCTAGAAGGAATCTAGTGATTAAGTCAATGCACTTCTGGCTCTCAGCACATGACATAGGTAGAGGTGTAGGTGTATGTAGAGGTATTGTGGTCGAGTGGATATGTCACCAGACTATGGATCAAAAGGTCCACAGTTCGAGTCCCGCAGCAGCACTAATGTCCTTTAATCTATATTTGCCACACTCGATCCAGGTGATGTAAATGGGTACCTGGCAAGACTTAATTCCTTGAAATGCTAGAGCGTCGTAATGGCAGCCATGCTAAAGCCAGGGTAATAATCGCAGAACGCCAGGAGTGTCAAGTATGACAGATATGAGCCCTATACAAGAACCCAATATTATTATTATATCAGTTCCTAGTCTAAAAGAATGATGCAAGAAAAGAAAACCTCTTACATTTGATTTCTTTCTTCAGCTCCTGCACATCTGCTGACGATGCTCCATCTTTAGGAGCAGAGGAGTTGATTGATGGTGTTGTCTTGGTAACACCTACAGCAGGCCTTGGAGGAGGAGGAGCATTGCTGGTGTCTGAAGCTGGGGCGGGGGTGGGTGTGGCGGTGGAAGAGGCCTTAGGCCTGCTTGGAGGAACACTAGCTGGAGGACCACTACCATTCTCAGCAGACTAGATGAGGAGACAAACATTACAGTTAGAATACATTGAGATGGTTGCTGGATCGATCAATACACAAATATGATCATCATTATAATAATTTTTCAAGTTGTTAAAATTTACTAGCCTAGCAAAATTGTTGATCCACAGTGTTTCTTTGTCTATAATCCTGGTGACCTGACAAGTATTGTAATGTAGGGAAAATTCCTGCTTGGAATAAAGTTTTTTATTTATTTATAAAGATGTAACTGAGTATTAAGTATAAAATGAAATAAGCTTACTTTTCAATAGAAAAAACACAAATGGATACAAGATACCCCTGAAAGTAAAATAGTTTTTTTTATATAAAACTGGCTTTCTAAAAAAATGAAAAATTGACATGAATTGTCCTATTATTCTATGCATTAATGTAGTTTAGCAAAATTAACTTGTCATAAACAAGGAACATAGATCCTAATAGAATTTGTTGTCAAAATCAAAATCTTATTTTTTAATAATATGGCAAGGATGCTCTTATTGCTAATATTTCAGAGAACTTCATTAACTTCCTCTACAATTACATATTATGGAAAACTCAAACATCTATCAAATACCACTTCTGAATGTAGAACAGTTACATATTATGGAAAACTCAAACAGTATCACATACCAATTCTGAATGTATAAATAAGTGTTAGACAGGCACAAACTACAACCTCTACATCCCATCAAACAAAAACAACACAACAATAAAAGGACAGTCATCCAATTAACATGCAATCAAATGCAACTCAAGTACGATATGTTAGGTTAGTAGACCTCACATCCAATACTCAACCAAACTACTAGATTCATGAGATATTAGCAGGAAACGGTTAGTTGAGGATATCAAACTCATTGTTTGGATTGTCTCATGCAAATGTCAGGTTTCTAGGTATTAGGGCAAGCTAAGGAACAGTACAAAGGATATAAACAATGTCAGGATATGAACATTGTCAGCATACATGTAGACAAATTAACAATTAATTACTGAAATGAATAAATTATGCATTATACAATACACTATAATTGTACAACGCAAAAATTACATTATCAGTAAACAGGTCTATTACTGTAGATTGACCTACGGGAATTTGGCCTTTGACCTATTATGCCTTTAATCTAATAGAGTACCAAAGTGCTAACGTCATACTCGCTCGTCGTCCCGGTTACTGGTTCTAAACAACAGAGCCTGCGCATGAGGTTCATTGCAAAATCATTCAAACAATGGGCTGGAACAGGGCAAATTCAATGTTTGGGGCTGGTGTGACCATGACACCATTGCTTACATGTAGCTCAACATTGTATGGAACCAGCAACCTTGGCAGCTCGGCCAGTACGACTTCATACTGTGGTAATCTATTACTTCATCTCCTAGATGTTGATTCATACTAGTCCCAAGTATTATGTTAATGAACTGATAATCATTGCTATTTCACAAGAGTGTGATATGCAGACTCCATGAAAAGTGGAAGTGGAAGCACGATATATAAAAAAATTATAGAGTGAGAAACACTATGAACATGACGGACAAAGAAAGAAGACAAAATATACAGTTCCTCATTCTACCCTCAACAATTGCTATGGTAGACAAAGGAACATCCCTTCACTGCTATTATGTACATGTACAATAAGTAGAACAGGTGAATATGCATGTGACACCTGTTCTTCAGATTTTTACATTATAGCAGTGAAGGGATGTTCCTTTGTCTACCATAGCAATTGTTGAGGGTAGAATGAGGAACTGTATATTTTGTCCTCTTTCTTTGTCCGTCATATTCATAGTGAAAGGGAAAGAATGTATTACAGAGGAAATAAAATAAGACATTATAAAAAGGAATGAAAAGACAAATTAAAGACGAATAATTGTAATAATAGAAGGTATAGAAATGACATACATCTAAAATGTGCAATATCTCATTGAAACATGAGTTGCCATGTATAAGCCAGTTCAAAGTTGCAGTCTGAGCATGAGCAGATAAAGGTCATTGCAGACCAAATTGTGAAATACACAGAGACAAAATACTGGATTATTATGTGCTAATGAAAATTATGTAGTCATTATTCATTTATGCACAAGCAGTGCAGACCATGATACACAGGTGGAAGTATTCTTTGAAAAGGGGGAAACAAAGGCTATTTATGTAGCACCTCCATCGCTGTAGGAGTGATTATTTCCAAATGTACAAACTGGGACCTCTTCATGTTTTGAAGATCTGTAGATATTCGGGGTCATTTGGGACATGTGCTAACCGTGAACTGGTCTATTGAGGTAATTGCTATGAATAAGATTTCTTTTTTTTCTTTTTTTTTTTCATAAACAGCTGTGAGAGAGCTCAGTAGATTCAGCAGAGAATAAGTTTGTCCCTTGTTCAATGAAAATGAATACTAATGAAATTAAACTGAAATAATGAAGCAATGATTAAATGATCATAATTTTTGTTGTCTTTTGGTGTAAATTAAATACATGTTTATTATTAGACAGAGAAAAGGAGAGCAAGAGAGAGTTTGTTGCTTTTGAGGAAATGCTTGAATACACACATCAAACACACACACACCCCTACATTATTTCATCTCTTTGAATCCATAAGTTAGTAAGACTACATCTTGATGCCCTTAACCATGTTATTAGTTCAGCGCCATTTCACCTGAGCACCCGAAGCAGAAGAAAGTCCACTAGATTTGTTAGTTCTGTTTTTCAGCTCCGTCTTCCAAGGCGGGTCACTGCTATGGGACTCCTTGGGAGCGGGGGCGGGGTCGGTAGAGGGGCGGGGCGGTAGGTGGTTTGGGGCTGGGGGGCGGGGCTTCTCAGGGAGCGCGGCAGGAGGGTGAGCCTTGGGCTTTTCAGGGAGCGCAGCAGGAGGGTGAGCCTGAAATGATGACTTTGCCTGGGCACTGGGAGTGGGTTCCTCCGACTTAGAAGATGAGGCTGAGCTTGAGGGGCGGGGCGGGAGGTGGTCTGGGGCTGGGGGGCGGGGCTTCTCAGGGAGCGTGGCAGGAAGGTGAGCCTTGGGCTTTTCAGGGAGCGCAGCAGGAGGGTGAGCCTGAGATGATGACTTTGCCGGGGCACTGGGAGTGGGTTCCTCCGACTTAGAAGATGAGGCTGAGCTTGAGGTATTTGAAGGGGTTGATGGAGGGTCGTGGTCTGGTATAGTGGCGAGGGGTGTCGAGGACAGGTGGGGCGGCTTTTTATGTTTGGCGCGTGGAGCAAGGGGTGGAGTATTATCGGGAGGAGAGGAGCTGCTGGTGGAAGAGGGAGGAGATTTCTGCAGAGAATGAAAGGTTTTTTTAGAATTTAGAAAGGAAACATTATCTAGCTGTTTTATAATTGAATATAAGTAGCAATGATTAGGAAATGCCAACCTGTTGATAGGATAGGATTATAGTATACACACATTTCTTATATATCCCAGCCGAAGTAAACACAGACTTACATGTAGTATTCATTGAATTAAAACACAAAACATATATCCCATTATTTTTCATTAGAATGTTAGTAAAACTTCACTCCAAAATCATGCAAACACGGCATGGATTTAAAGCATGCAGAAAAGCAGCAAATAAACAGCTTAAGCAAACTGGAGCTTGACTGTGAAAATTGCAGCAAATATTTTGTAAATGTGAGCTTTAGATTTTTGCAAGCAAATGCGATGAGGTTTCATATAAAACTGCCTTTTTAAAATCAAACCACAATTAAGCATGGAGCATGGTTGTGTGATATCAACAACATGATGGCTAGTGCTGTCATTGGCCCTATTGTTTTCTATCTAACTGTTTAATCTTTTTTCCCTGAGTGACACTATTTTGACAACAATCAAGATGTACATGTACTCAGTGATATTTCACCTTCTCCAGCGATGTGATGGGTTCAAGAATTTTGGAGAAGATGCGCAGTAAAGTTGATTGTCATTAGATAAAGAAGCAATGCAACAAACGGGAAAATTTTACTTGTGATTAGCTTCGGTTTAAAGAATCACTGAGAAAATAACTAACATATTTTGCCTTCTCCAAAGATAAATTTTCATGAGTTTTCTTTTAAAACCAAAATATTGTATAAAAAAACCCAACTTCTGTCAACAAAGTTTCAAAACAGGCCTGTTGATGACAGCACTATTAATGAAAGTTGTGGAAAACAATGAGGACGCACATGAAAAGTTTACTTGACAAATCAAAATGTAGCAAAAGCCTGTATAAAATCTATAGATTTTAGGACAGAAAACACTCTAACAATACACTTTGATCAATGGTTTGTCAGCTGCAATTATGAAGGCATACGAGACAGCTGGTCATATCAAACTCCCACTATTTAGCATAAACAGAAAGGGGAAGAAAGCAACAACATGAAAGCAAAGGACCATGAATCATTGGATAAATATAGGGTACCATCCAACTTAAACTTTATACACAAGGCCAGTGGGAAAAAAATGTGCCTTTACCAGAGCATGTGCAAAACATGTTTTCGATGCTATTTCTACATTAGACATTAGGTCAGCATTTCACCCACCACAAACCCAATCATTAAGAGCGGTTAGCTTTAAGAAGAGTGAGATAACTAGACTATTAAAGACACCACAATAAACACATATAATTTCACCTTATCCTGCGTGGGACGTGCAACAGGCGGCCTACGTAGGGATTTTTTGATGTCTCTACTCCATGGGGGAGGCTGTTTAGGCTCCTCGTCGGTGTGGGAGTCGGTGTGGGAGGAGAAGGGGTGTGGCGTTGTGGTGGGGCCCCCATCGACGCTGTCGATCAGTGGTGGTGAGGTGGAGGTAGGAGGGGGACTGATGAGGGGTGAGAGGGGCGTGTTAGATGACGACTGGGGTTAGGTAGACAAGCAGGATGGGTCAATGTGGATTGTTGGAAGAACAGTAATATCGTTATGATTTGTTTTGAAGATGGAGGGTGTGGTATAAAGTGAGATGAGATGAAATAAGATTTCCATTTTTTTCACCCAGAATTCATGAAAGATAAGACAGAAGTGTGGATGTGAATGTTTGTCATAGATCAAATTTGATGGTGGTGAAAATTATTTAATTTCAAAGAATGAGCATCATTTTTTACATTTGTAACAAGAAAATGTGAAGGGTATCCCATTAGATGACAAGATGAGGAATAATGTTGTTGCATAGTCCATGAGGATGCAATTTGTTTGATGAAATCATTGCAAACATGGTTTTTGTTTGTTAGTGATCACACAGTGAATTAGTGAATGTTCCATCCAAGAAAATCAAATAAATTCACAGCAGTTGATGAAATGAGACACACAAATAAATTCATAATGAACATGATGGTTAGATATTATGATGTAATGTTTTGTCACACAGTTAAAAATGAATGAAAACAAATGTTAAAAGGGTTATTGAGGAAATAAATAAAGAAAAGAAAAACAAAATAAAATTCATAAACATGCAAAAACAAAATTCAAATCGAACAAGCATAGGGTTTGCAATGCAAGCATGATATCAAAATAATAGGCTTGAATAAACATAGTCAAGATGCATCAAGCAGTTTAATGCACAGATAATATCCCTTAAAGAATCCACTACTTAAAAATTGAGCACCAACTAAATACTTTTCAAAAGTAGGATAAAAAAAATAATGTTTATTCCTTTATTTCATCTTTAGGACCTGCAGTGCATCATGTGCGAAGAGACAGAAGGCATTTGAAAAATACTTTGTTTGTTTAATTAGTGTAAATGTTTCCAAATGGTACCGTCTCTGTGTGAACATATTCATAACCATGAAATATACCTCTTAAAATGAATAAACAGTACAATTTGTGAAATGGCCTTTTTATCATTTTTCTTCCAAGATTGACGTAAATGCAAGTAATGCTCATTGGTACAATGATATATATAACTTTAGGTGGACAAATAGATCAACAACCCAATGTTACAGCAATAAATGTTATCCACCCCTTTCTTACGTACTCATCTTTTAACACCTTTTGAGTTACTACACATTGGACAAATCAACAGTTATTATCACATGTAAGACAAGAGCAACTAGGAAGCTCACAAGATGCTGTGCAGCAAGGGATACAAGGGGATACAAGGCCAACGATGCAGCCAGATACAAGCAAGGGTCTTACACATCAATCTACGGTCTACTCTATCTATCATATGATTATATTGATGCATCGATCAAGACTAACTAAAACATGGGGACATCTTTCATTCCATTCTGATGACCAGGGCCCCATTTCACAAGTCATCAGTCACAAATGACACTTTTTTTATAAGCTATTGAAATCCTTGCTTCTGATTGGTTATCAGCAGATTTGTCACTGATTGTTGTCATTTTGTTGCAGCGACAAGTGCTTTGTGAAACGGGGCCCAGGAAGCGTCCAATCTGGTCAAGAGTGTTCTAACACTTACCGATGCAGCAGGTGGTGGCATACCAAACGTTGAGGGCGGTCTCCTATTTGGGGTTGCTTTCGGTCTAGACAGATTGATGTGTGTCAGTTTCTCCGTGTTGATTTTGATGTTGTCAAACGTCGATTCTGATAGCAAATATTTAGGTAACAAAATAAATAAATCATGAAAATGTAAAGATTAAAAGTGGACAGATGATTTCTAACTGTCATTATCACAAAAATTTCAAAATGAATTCAAAGTTAGTCTATAAATAAGAAGCAACTGAAAGGAGCACACACATATATATGCCTGTACAATAGTTCCAGTGCTGTAGATGAATTTACATGTAGTTCTATAATTTGTGTGCGTTCGCAGAAAACAATTAAAATAAAACATGGAATGTCTTTCAGTGTGTTGCCTGCTTATCTTAATGGAAAGAAAGAAAACAAGGGTATCTAGCTTCTCAATTTACCCTTGGTTTAAATCGAATGAAAAATGGCTTTTTTCGATATCCTATAAGGGTGGTCTTGGAGAACTGAAGCAATATTACAGGTTGAAAATATCAACTAAGATATTTATTACCCTAGCCTGTCATTACTCTTGTATTAAAGGGAGAATTCACCATCAGCATTTTTTTTCTATGTAGTCCCAATGACAGCCAGATTCATTCCGTGTACCGGTATCAGAAAGTCACAAATAGCAAGTGATTTGTTACCTTTGGGATCTGTTTTGCCGGAGTCTGTGCTATCCTTTGATGTCTCTTTAACATCGTGTGGTCTAGATGCCGGCGCTAGAGGCTTGGTCAGTGCTGTAGGCTTGTTGAACACATGTGGTCTCCCTGCTGTAGGTGGTGGGAGTACCTGATGAAGAAAAGAACATCAAGAATTTACATCTTCACTCCTCCCACCCAGCATACAAGCACACACCCACATAAACAAATTTAAAAATGAAGGCTGCGTCATGACAGCCTCATGAAGATGTAACGTAACTGCCTGAGAAACCAATTCCATAATAAAAATGACATTAATAGTAAAGTGCACTTAACATTTCTGTTACCTTACAACCCACAGATACATGTACATGTAAGTGATTACCATAAGAGGCCTTTGCTACTCAAAGCTGTTTTCTTTTACAAGTTTAAAAAAAAAATATATATATATTATTATTTTTTCCTTCTAGACAGTTTACCATGACCATGTCACATGAGAAACAAGGCTTATGTTATCAAAAAGCCTGTGTAATAAAAAAAATAAAACGGACAGGAAGAACAAAATTCTGTTATTAGGTTTCTAGACACAGAATTGCTGATAGATTTCCAAGGTGCCCTCACAAATGAAATTGCATCTTTGATCAATAATTATATTTGCTTATATAGCGCCTAACACTTACTTTATCAGAAGTCTCTAAGCGCTCTACAATAATGCAGCATAATTACCCTAGCTTTAGCAGAGCAGCTGTCACGCGTGCTGCGTTTCAAGGAATAAATTCCTACCAGGTCCCCATTTACTTCACCTGGGTGGAGTATGGCAAATGTAGATTAATGTCCGACCGTGTTTCTTTACCTGTTTAGCACCAGCAGGGAGATGCCTAGAGCCGTTTTCCTTGGGAGCTAACTTGCTATCCTGAGACGGTTGCTTAGTTATAGCTGGCTTCTGTGTGGAACCACCTTTAAGCTCCATACTACCAGGTCTTGAGGGACCTAATGGGAACACAAAGGAATGAAATCAACATAGATTAACAACATAAATGTCATTAATGTTACCAAGAAATCACCATGTAACAGAAAGAATGTATTACTTTATATATAAACTAAGTTTGACTAAGTTTCTTGCTTAGCAAAATAAATGAGGAATGCATTTTATAAACAATTTGCTTCTATTTCTTGGTTTAAAATGAACATGCTTATAATCAACAAGTTTCTTTGTGTATTGTACTTACTTTGTTAACCATCTTTTAATACAAATTCTCATTTGAAAATAAAATCTAGAGAATTTTAGAAGTGGAAAAAGTACAATCTACCAAACATATTTGTTGTTTGTATACACAATATATTAACATATTCATAATTATCTATCTTTCTCTAGAAGGATTTTTCATGCATTTCTACATTTTTAAGCCAATTAAGTTTAATAACACATGTAGATGTATAAGGCAAGCAAGGTAAAGCAAAGCAATTGTTTAAGTTAAAGTAAAATCACAAATATATATAGTTCTTTTAGCAATGCAATTTTATGCAAACATTTTAAATGATGCTTCACTTGAGAATTGTTAACAAGATTAAATATGTATTCCTCATGGCAAGTTTTCAGAAATGATATGATATAAAGGAAGACATTAAAAGTTCCTCAGTAGTGGCAGAGAAATGTATAGAAATATATTAAGAAAGTACCCAACAAAATAGCCACATTAGCTTCAACATACATAGAGACAACATGAAAATCAGTAATACAGACGATGGTAACAGATGAGATTTTAATGAAATAATGCTTCCCAATGAATGGATGATGAATGAATACCCTTTAAAATGGTCAACTGTGAATACAGAGTGAGTTCACTGGGTTTTTACACAGTTTCTTTCACAATCCAATTGCATGACCAGACTCAGCTTTATCTTTAAGTACTAATAATGTTCTACTATTTCAGTAGGACAACACCTATGTTAGAAGGGAAACCAGTGAAGTAGTGAGAAACTAACCACTAGCCTCTTACACTGTATGAGAATGACATACACTGTGAAAGAAAACCACAAACACTTTAAAGCATGATTGATTATTAATAGACTTGTTCAATTGACTTCTAGTATTGTGTTGCTATTGACATACCGGTACTAGACATAGACATATACACGTATATGTACAGTACAAACATCTAAAGGTATGAAAAGGAAGTTAGAAAATGTGCTAAACTTGTACAAACACACAATTAAAAGAGCTTCTTCAAAAGATGCAAGTAAAAGAAACAGATTAATATAAATTCTACACAATCTAATAATCTAATCATAATTTGATCACAATGGATCAATAATATTTTTTATTTTTTTTATTGAAATGACAAGAAGAGAATTGAAACAAGAAAGGTTATTTCCTTTTTTCTGCACTGCTCTAATTATAGAACTTATTTTTCTGCTGCAAGATAAACATTTGCTGGCAATATACAATAATCATAATAACGGCTATAATATGCCGTATTTTAGAATGCAGATACAACAAACATGTCTCTCTAAGAGTAACCAGAAACATCATAAAAGGCCCGTCTTCATCAGCTCAGCATTATTATTATTATTATTATTAATATTCATCAGCTCGAGTTTGCCAAATAACTCGCTATTTAACTATCCCGATCCCAAATTAGCCAGTTTATTTGCGCCTTCATTAGTCCGCAGTTGCAATTAGTGGGATATTTGGTCGAGAAAATATCCTGCGACATCTTGGTCTTGTTTAGGAAATAGCGGGCTAATTTGCACCCGTCCAAGCTAGTATGTGATGAGCAGACGCAATTTTGAGTTTATAGCAGGCTATTTGGCAAACTTTGCTGATGAAGACAGGCCTAGAGCTTCATTCAGGTATTCCTTGATATGTAGCTATGTTATACAGGTGGTCACTAAAGCAGGTTTGACTGTACTAATAGAATAAATATCAGAATGAGATGACCCTGTACCGTATACAAAGATGAGTTGTGATTTATTGTCTGTTAAGAGCCAGAAGGGCATTACTAAACATGTATTGATCCTCTAAAGCCCCTCTGCACTAGTTTGGCCAGGAGGGATTAGACCTCCCCGCAAGGTCACTGGCAGGTGGTTATCTCATCAAATCAGCGCTCAATTAACATAAGAGAAAGGGCATCATGGGGATCAACAGGTACCGCTTAGTCATTGTTTGCTGTATAGAGGGCACAAGTAGTAGTGTGGCTTTAAGACAGATTTAACACCCTTCTGGCTCTAAACAGATGACATATAGATCCAAGTAATTAAAAATATGAGAATAATGAAAAGCAGAAGATATGCTATTTATACAGAATGATTTACTAATACAGTGAAGCCTGTCTATAATGACCACCCAAGGGAGACAAGAAAAGTGGTCTTTCGATACAGGTGGTCACTAAAGCAGGTTTGACTGTAGCATATATATATATATACGCCATATAATGTGCTCTGCAAGTATATCTGATTTGATAAGAAGGTTAATCTTACGTGGTGGTGCTGACAGTGTATGGTGTTCATCGCCTGACCCACGAAATAAGCCTAATCAAGGGCAATAATCATCAATATTCACTTTATTTCTTTTTTACTTTAACAATACATTTTTAATTGAACTGAACATCTTCTTGTTTTCAGCTCGATAGTTTTTTTCCTAATTTTCCCAGCACTAAAGGCAGCTGTTAGCTGAATGAAGAAGGAAACATAATTTTACAAATGGACTTGATTTTCTATTTCTTTTCCCGCAATATATATATATATTTTTTAATCTTTTAAATACGGACACGCATGTAGCTCGATGGAACCCAACCGCACATCCTTTTTCTTGTCTTCAACTTGATAATCAATCTATTTCATTTCTACTTGCACAAAACCTGAGCTTACACTGCACAAATGATAAATAACCAGGACTACCAAAATATTTATGACTCAGTTCAATTGGAGCATGTCAGCTTGCCATGTGTTATGCCAACCAGAAATTTTCCCCAGCTTCATGTGCATATTGCAACAAATTTACATAAAGTGCTTTTACAGGTTCTATTTTGTCTGCATTAAGTTGTAGATTAAAATATTAATTTTGTAACAGAGAGTAAATTACTGGAGTTAAAATATCAAGGAAAATTAATAAATAGTATTTTCACACAATTAATGTAGTAGTCTATACCCAACACTTTATAATTTTCACTTGAATTCATTTTTTTGTTATTCCTTACCTGATACAGGTCTGGCTGGAACAGGTGCAGGCATATTTTTCTTTTTTGATTTCTGGAGAGAAAAAAAAGAAAAGAGAACTCCACAGTAATTTGAAATTATCTCAATACATGGGCACAAAATTATACTATATACAGTGTATAGACATAGCAAAAGTCATTTAAATACAATGTATATGCCATTAAGACTAGACATGTATTGTTATATATATGGGCGGGGGGGGGGCAATTATTTTTCTGCTGGTAATTGTCGCACATAAGAGTTAAAGGAATGTTGAGTTCTGGGGAGAGGTGAAATAATTTGCGGGTGTTTTCATTGTTTTTAAGCAAGTGTGGAAGAACGTCAGAGAAAAAATGTTCCCTGAAAAGCATGCCATGGCTCTTCAAATGCCTTCATATTCTAAATATGACATGTAACAGCTTAAAAATGAGAACCATCTATTTATGCCACATGTGTGTGCAGTTGTACATGTACATCTTTCTGTGTACAATGCTTGTATAAACTTTACTAAGACTGGGCCAAATTTCTTATCATTTTGATGACTCCAGACCCATGCAGTACACACAAATACTTATACAGGGCGCGACAAACCCGCTTGCCCGACGTCCCGGGGCAACCAAATTGAGCCGTCGGGCAAGTAAATCAAATTATCACTTGCCCGATTCGGGCAAGTGATACTTTTACAGTAATTTCCTAGTGTCCAAGAACTCTACCATTCACCCGTCAACTTCTTACCCGTCGTCAAAATCCAGAAGCAAAAAAGCGATCGTTCCGATTTCGAAAAAACTTCACAGACAGCTAGCCAGCTCAGCTAGCTCAGCGCGCATGCAACAGTGACACTTCAAGCCATGAATGCCGCTCCGCCTCCACGCACGGCCGGCCGTGAGCTAGCTAGAGACAGCTAGCGCGATCGTACCAGCTGCGAGCTTATTCGCGCTCTCTCTCTCTAGCTCTGCAGGCCGCACCGACAGGCCTTTGCTATTCTCTGATTGCCGATTGGTTGAATCACGCCAAATATGACGTCATTATTCTAGGGAAATGAACACGTGCGAATCGGAATGGAATAAACAACAGGGATTTTCTAGTAAGTACAAAAAGTCAAATGTTTGATATTTATTCATAAAAAATAAAATGCGTTTTTTAAACCTTCAACCATCCTTTGTTGACCATTTTCTTTGACATATTAGGTTATTATTCAGTACAGTTACACTGTACATGTATGTGCATTAATTTGCTATCTAAAACACTAACTTATCATTACGAGATAATAAATGCTTTAACCTCGAGTCCTTTTTCGCTTTAAAGTTTTGGGCAAGTGGAAATATTGTTTGGGCAAGTAAATTGAAAACCCACTTGCCCGACAGGGCAAGTGGTGAAAAAAATTCTTGTAGCACCCTGCTTATATGCTACATGATCAACTTTTTCTGACCGATTCCACAAAGCAATGGCACGACCAAAACTCAACTTTATCTTTAACAGGAGAAAAATCCCATTCAGTCTGCATGTCATACTAATCTTCCCACGACAGTACTGATAGTTTTGCTTTCAAACTCCCCAAGTCAGCTCTAATAGAAACTATTTTGGTTTCTATCTAGAATGGATTCAATTACATGTGCTGTATTAGCCTGAGCGAATCAAGGTGACTCATCATGCGTTCATGTACATTAACATCTATTATGTATATTATTTTTACAACTACAGTTTTAGCACGTATATGTATATAGTGCTCTTACAGCAACTGAATCACAATGCTTTACAAAGTTATCATATAAATGTACTTACCGGTACATGTAATTAACTTAAGACAATAAATATAAATACTACAAGGACATACAATGACTGATTTAATGGTTGAATAGAAAGATATTCAGGAATTCTTGGAAAAAAGAAAAAGATGGTGAAGCCTGAATGCACTGAGGGAGATGGTTCCACAAGAGCATTCTTACAATATACAATAGAGTCAGTTGTCTATGAGCATTGAAACCCACAATGAACAAAGGAACAATTTGACTTTTTTTTTTGGGGGGGGCATATATATCTAAAGTTCCAGCTATAAAATAAGCTTTAAAGTGGAGTACAAATTTGAAGACTAGCAATTTCATACATACTCTTCATGATTGCAAACTATTAAAATATAATCATGTCACTGCTTCAACCTATTAACTGCCTATCATGATCTTTATTGTTCACTTGATCATTTTACTGCTTAATTCTATAATTACTTTGACCACATTAAAAGACATCAGTGTCTCTTGATTTAATCAATCGAAAGGAAAAGTAGAACGTACCAGACCGAGAGGGAAACCAAGAAATAACTGGGAGGAGAACATTAAGATATGGAGTGGAATGACACTGCAAGAATGTACTATGATGGAAGACAACAGAGAGGTGTGGGAAAATGTTGCAATCAAACTCTGAGCTGGAAGAATATACCTTTAATAGATAGATTAATATATAATTACCTCTTCAGAAATCTCTTCTGTAAAGTTGTCTGGAAACACACCAGTTTTACCGTTGACTTCTCCCTTCCACCAGCCGCTATCACCAGCGTCTCTATCGATGACTGTCACAATCTCTCCCTTCTTCAACTGCAGCTCATCTCCATTCTTTGGCTCGTAGTCGTATATTACCTTAACTTTAAATATCCCTGGACAGAGAAGAGAGAATATAATATGACATATATATGTTTAAATACAGTCAAACCAGTCTTTTAGAGGGATTGATAATCTTTGACTCAGATTCTAAACAAAGTTCTGGACTTAGCTCATGCTGCAATCATACTATAAACCTTTAGGTCAGTCAGGAATCCCATCATTTTTACAAGCCGATCGCCTGTCTGATTATCAAGATATTTATGATTGGAATTCAAAACTTCAAAAAAACATTTTCTAAACGGTTTTATAACACTACAGTCTATCAGGGAAAATGAATATGGTAAAACCGGTCACTCAAAGATTTTTACTTTTTTAGGCACTATGATAATTTTGAAGCGCAATTTTGTAGGGCTTCAATATCAAATCATATCACAGACACTGATAACACGTAGGGCCATGCATCTCAGATTTGTAAAACTTGAAACATTGTTAAACAATGCCTTTAAGGTCACCCAAGGGAACAGGAAAATTGACCACTATAGACAGGTGGCCTTTACAGAGAGGGGGCTGCTAAGACAAGTTTGACTGTATATTAACCATATAAAAGATGATCATTACATCTCACTATGACTTTTTTAAATGTAAATATTTTAAATAAGCAAACATGAATTGACTTTTTGTAACATGTACATGTAACAGTCCATATTATCCATGATCTTCATATACATGTACATGTATAAGTACTTAAACGTAAATGCTAGACAAAAATACCTTAATTATAATCCTCAAACATTATTTCATTGTCTGTACGGTATGATGAATAGGGCCGACCTTGACTAGTTTATGTCTTGTCTTTATTTGGCTCATGAATTAGATTATGTAATTCGTAAATGAAAGATATCAATACAAACCTTTTGCTTCTGCCGCTGATGATGCATTCTTATCTTCCTTCTTTTCCTCATCCTTCTTCTCCTCATGTTCTTTCTTCCGTAATGACATCTAAACACATTCAGTCCAAAACATACGTTACATACATGTATGCAAGTGGATAATATGTAAGGGGCACTAAGGAGCACATATACACATATGCAAGAGTACTACATCTCCTCTGCACGTTGAAAGGAAATAATGTTCCCAATATATACATACAGTGTATCAAACTCTCCACAGAGATAATAGAAACCAGCTAGATGCATTACATCATATTCCATTACATGAACATGAATCTTTCACAGCATAATGGAATCTTTACACTGATCAATACTGCACAGACTTTAAAGAAATTAGTCACTTGCCAATGAACAAGGTTATTGAAAATGCCTTAGATTGACTTCTGGAAAGTGACCTTGTTACTTATCCCTCTTGGTTATTTCCTTGTTTTTTCTTTCTTTTTGTTATTGTTGTTGTTGTTTGGGGGATGTGGTGAAGTGGTCTCTCCAAGAAAAGTGATCAAGAGAGATAAAAAGCCAAGTCTCTACTCATTCTATACTGAGATTATCAAGATTTCAATACAGGTAGGTGCAGTTAAGCTTGTGTATTAAGGCCACCCGAGGGAAACAGGAAAACTGGGCACTACTAGACAGGTGGTCTTTCAAGACAGGTTCTACAACACACATTTCTTCCTAGAGGGCGACAATATACATGTAGGTGACCACTGTACACAGGTGGCTTTTGAAGAGGTGGCCACTAAGACAGGTTTGATTGAATCAATATTCTATAAATTACCACCACCACCTTTAAAGCCTATCTACACTAGTTTGGCCAAGAGAGATTAGACCTCCCTCAGTGGTCACTGACAGGTGGTTATCTCATCAAATCAGCTCTCAATTTACATAGGAAAAAGGGGACCATGGCGGAACAATGGTGTTGTTTGCTATATAGAGGGTGCAAGTAGCTACAAGTAGTACAGTCCCGCTTTAAAGTTCAGACCAGTAGTTGTAATATCTTTATCCTCACCCGTTTCAAAGCAAATGGGTGAGACTCAGCAGCTTTAGCTTGAGTACGTGGCTCTTTATCCGTTGTAGGCGTCTTCCTTAGCTGAGGGATACCCTGAGCAAATATGTTACCATGTCCGATGCCTGAACTCTTGATCTTCCTCACTGGTTTGTTCTCCTCCTCCATGGGCGTGGTTCCTCCAGAGGACGATACCGCTAGATATTTGATATTAAGAGATGAAGCCTGATTGTGATGTCATCAACAAAAATTAAGTCATGATTCATCATCATCATCATCAAATAGAGTTTGGGAAACATTGCTTAAAATGCAAAAAGAAATGACCTGAGGTTGGGAAAAATGTTTATTGAAGGAAAACGTGTCTCTATCGCTTGCCCTGGTCGCTTGCAGGATAGGACCCTTCGGTTAACAATTTTTAGATAATTATACGGAGTCATTTTAAGGACTAATGAAATGCAGCACTTACAAAAGAATCAATAATGAAATACTAACAGCATGTAGAAGCCCAACCATTATAGGTTGTTTTTCAGAGAAGATTAAAAAGAGAAGTAGCAGGCTAGAGAAAACAAATGAGGAAACAAAATGGATATTGAAAGTATATGGACGAAGAGAAGATGAATGGAAAATGTAATGCGATATGGATTGATAGAGAAATAAAATGAAGAGTAAACAAGGCAGGCTGAAGTGGGGGAGGGGGAACGAAAGTCTATCAAGAGATAAGAAGATGCCCTGGGCACCCTTTCATGGAACCTTCATATTAAGTACAAGTTCACCGACATCCCGTTGAAAAGCGTGATAAACTTAATACACATATTTCATTGGGATGTCAGTGAACTTGTACTTATGACCGTTTCGTGAAACACTACCCAGGAGAAGAGTTGATACTCACCTTCTGACTTTGCTTCTGAGGCATCATCTTCATCCACCATGGTGACAAAGTTTGAAGGGAAGAGACCATGTTTACCCTTGATGACCCCCTCCCACCAACCCTCCTCTGGCTGGTCAACGACCTCTACCGTCTCATTCACTACCAGCTCTAACTCATCTTCATTCTGAGGACTATAGCTGAAGGTCACCTTCGCACGCATCTTTCTCTTCTTACTACCGCCTTCTGTCAAGAGAAACAGAAAATACAATGTTTGGTTTAAATATCATATTACTAAGAATACTATATTCCTCTTCTTACTACCGCCCTCTGTCAAGAGAAACAGAAAATACAATGTTAGGATTAAATATATCATATTACTAAGAATACTATATTCCTCTTCTCACTACCGCCCTCTGTCAAATGAACAGAAAAATAATATAAAGTTTGGTTTAAAATATATACATGTATATTTACCCATATCACTATAAGAATACTATACTCTCTTCTTACTAAAGCCCTTTGTCAAACGGGCAGAAAATAATACAAAGTTTGGATTAAATACATACATGTAGTCATATCACTAAGAATACTATATTCTTCTTCTTACTGCAGCCCTTTGTCAAACAAGCAGGACATTATATTCAGTTAGCTCAGATACATACTCAAAACACTCAGAATAAAATCTTTGTCTTCCTATTACAATCATATAAGACAAGCAGAAAAGAATTAGAATTTGCTTCAATATACAGGTGCTTAATTCACTATTAAAGGAAAATAATTAAATGTTCTGAAGAATTTAAAGATATAATTAAATATTGTTGCATGTGACCTGAACTGCAAATTAAATATGATGAATGACTTAATAACCATAATTTCTTCTGTACAAAAATTAGGATTTATAACATTATTTAAATAATCTAATTTAAAGGGTACATGTAACCAATGCATTTGGTACATAGATAGAGATGTTTTTTGTATGCAAACAATAACTAATTTGTTTGGTTCATAGATACAGGTGTAGGTTATTTTCATTTCAGTAAAGTAAATAGAAGGATTATTTGAACAAAACAATCAGTATATAAAACAGATAGAGTAGAGACATTGCTTGGTTTTTAATACAGCGAATAAAAAATACCAGTAAATACCTTTAGCAAGACGGATAATTCCTTAATTCAAAATCAGAAACCAAAACAGAGAATTGAGATGGTAAAACAAAACTGACATATACAATGACACTCCTGAAAAAATAATAATTTGTTGTGTAATTTAATGCTCTATTTAACCTCTATTGGATTATTTGATACGACTTCATACATGATCCTTTCAGTTTCACTCTTCAAAACATAGAATATAAGGAAATTAATTGGTTTATGGTGTACATGTAAATCATAATAATAAAATTAGATGTATTGATATTTTCCCATGATTTCTATAATATGTATTTTTCCTTGAAAATGGAAAATGGGAAGGAGAAAAAAATGGGAAATGGGAATGCAATTTTGGTACAAGTACATATTCTGATGTAAAAGAGGAAGCATTTGATATTTCTCAAAGGTTTATACTATACCACTCACCAAAAAAAAACAATTGGTTAAGGAAATAACAACAACTACAAGTCCAGCATCATGATCATGAAAATGAATAGAAGTAGAACTAGAAAAATTGTAAGAATGTACAATTACACTGTAATACAAGGGTGAATAAATGTGAATTATTTTATATTTTGACACATTACCACAGAGATGATTTTCAGCAGGTACGAATTTATTTCATGTGCCAAATATATTAAGCTAGTGTACATGTGTATATTTGTTTCTACTGAAAGCAGAGTGGCAAAACCAATGGATGACTCTGTGCAATGTGTCATGTACGACATATATCTTGTACACATACATGTGTATCATCCACAAATGAAGAAACTAAGAGTGACCAACAAAAAATGGTGCTTTCTGATTGGCATAGTATTATCAAGAGATATTTTGCTTATTGACGAAATGTGTGGATAAATGCCCCAGTGGGATCTTACTTACAGTGTCAAGTTCAAATATTGACAAAGTGGTCTAAAAAAAGAGAGAAATAAACATAAATTCTTGTGTTTATTTAGTACAGTGTATGTGTACATAGAGTGTACATGTACAATAAAATTGTATTTTTGAATGCACAAGCATAAAGTAGTAGAATTGTCAACACAGGTGCACTTACAGTACAACTCTATAACAACAGGAAACGGACATACACAAAAAATGAATTAAATGCAAAGTACATACAAATACAAGTCCATTAAACAAAAGGTGTAACTTATCTGTACAGTGATTCAGGAATATTTCTTAAAGTAGGAACCTAGGAGGCCTACATGTATGATCAAACTTGAGTGTTTTCAAGCTGAAATGACATTGGAGACACAGGGGAAAATACAGGGTTCTTGTATTTCAAAGGGGTCTAACTAGTATTTCCTGCTTGGTTACTTAACAATGTTTGACACCTACGTGTACATACATGTACGTGTGGAACAGCATGAAATCCTACCTACATGCATGCCTTGTATGGAAAACAAGTAGTTTTGACTTTTGATACATGTTGATGAATATAAATGGCCTACAGCAGTTCAAACTAAATGATATTCTTTAAAAAAATACTTGTTTTGTTTCAATACCTGATGCAAATGTACACATGGATAATTGTTGTTATTTTAAGATTATTTGAAAATAGTACAAATCTTCACATACTGTACAGGTGTATTTACCAAAAATGTCAGGCTGCATACAATACATACATGTACAGTTAACAACTTAATTATTCATAACCCTTGTACATTGGATGTATTTTTGTAAAATTATAACTCAAGAATAAAATTGGACTGGTTGAATTACGGCCTTTGTCGAATACATTGAAATGGAAGCTTTGATATATATATATATCACATTTGCAAGAAACATCAGAACAAATCAATTTTTCACATACTTTAATAAAAAATTACCAAACTTGATAAGGATATGAATAATAACATCTATGTACAAACAAGCTAACAACAGTGCATCCCTACATTGAACACAGATATTTGAAAGAATGTACAATTATGTCTTCACCTAAAATGTTGAGATGAAAGAAATTCAATTAAACTTCTACTGATGAGCAATATAAGGGGGGATACAAATAAAAGTCAACTTTTCCCCTTTCCTACATGTATTAATTATCATGGGACAACAACAAAACTTCACAAACAAGAGGGTCTGTAGCTAAAGACTGCTATACATGTAAACAATGACTGATTGCATTGACATGTTTGTTTTATCTTTTGGGATGTAATTAACAACCATGAGGAATTTGACCTTTTATAGCCCAGTTGCCATGATATTGTCCTGTCTAGAAACCACTAACAAGAGACAAGACTTCTCATCAATACCTCTAAACAAACTAAGCCACAAAGTTGTTATCTCTCTAGAGGAGACCTTGATATTAATCGCAACTACATGTACATGTATATGGATGTACATGTACGTAAGAGATAGGAGCCTGCAAACTTGCGATTGATATGGATATCAATCACAACTCTTTACAGGACAGGGCCCAGAAGTATAAAGCAAAGGAGATACAGTCAGACCTGTCTATACCCCCCAAGGGGAAACACAAAAAGTGGTCATTGTAGACAGGTTCCTTTAGTACATGTGTCAACGAGAAACTGTTTTTATGGAAAACCCCAAAATTGGTCTTTGTAGACGGGTGGTCACTATTAAAAGCAGGTTTGACTTTACTACAAAACTCAGTCAAGAAGAATAAAATATATGTGTATATACAACCATACTACTGCAGCAGTACTGCTATAAGCTATTGTCTTTCTTTTTCCTGTTTGAAGCATACCAGTATATAAAGTTTAAAACCACTATCCCCATTCCCATCTGTATCAGCATGCACACATGTCACATGTAGATGTACAGTATGTACGTATGTAAACACAGGCCTTCCCCCAAATTGTATTAAGTGTCCAGAGATTTCATAACTATTGACATTTAACAATTTCTCTCAAAATGTTTCATTATCAATTTTCAAATACTGAGCTTGCTATGCTCATGACGTCTATATCTACCACCAGTTCTATTATGATCACATTCATTGTCAAAGGCTATAATGACTTCCTAAAGCGTTTAAGCTTGAAGCATGAAGTCATTCATGAAGCCTAAATCATTGTATCTAGCAAGCAGAGTGCTAAGGTGAGTCATTTCATGCCTCAATGGTTCATTTGTTAATAAACAATATAATAATTTAATAATATCCTGGTTAACAAAAAAATAGAAAAAATGATGTGTTCATTATTTAGTATGGAAAGACTGACCAAACCAAACTGTTAGCTATTTCATCATATCTAAAAAAAAACTATTATCATCAATATATTGCCTGTTGGTACCTCCTGCATCCCAAAATTAGCAATATTCATATCTTCTACAGTGTACATTGTTGGCACAAAAACAAACCCAGTACCCCTAGATACATGTACATACATTGTACATGTAGTATTTTAAATATAATTGAGCATGTACATTTGATTTCTTTAGAATACCAGTTTGCAGGCATGTGACTTGGTACTCTACAACTTCAAGTCTTTTTAGCTCACTGAAAAGATTGTTGCATGAGAATAAGGATCAAGAGGACTGTACTCGTCAATATCAAATGTCGATTTTATCAATACTGAATTAAAATTTTTGTATAGACACAAAATATTGGTAACTGAGGTCAAATGTATTCAATGACCACAATTATTTTCACTCATTCAATATATATTTATTAATTAATTTATTTAATTTATCTCTCTACATGTATTTCTATACTATCATTTGTGCATAACACACAATTATAATGTCCATAAAGGGTGTAGCTGCATCATCTCACATTGTCGTAAAACTAAAACTAAATTAATTTTGTAGTACCGGTTCTGTCCTAAAGTAGGGATCATAGTGAGTTTGCTTTTAAATGGGAGACCTCGTACAGGCACCTCAGAGTGACGCAGACGAACGCTTCCTCTAAAAACAGGAAATACTCAAAGACGGTGACCCAAGACATAGGAGCTAGCTCTCTCTCCAGTAGAACCTGCTTTGCTTTACACATGTATGGTGTGCTGAGAGGTACAGTAACATGGGCAAGTGATACATTGGAGAAGTACTCTTACAATCACCTCATAATAACAACTCCAAAGTGTGTGTTTCTTTCTTTCTTTCTTTCTTTCTTTCCTTTTGTCTTTCTTTTTTTCTTTCTTTCTTTCTATCATTCTTTCTTTCTTTCTATCTATCTATCTATCTATCTTTCTTTCTTTCTTTCTTTCTTTCTTTCTCTCTCTCTCTCTCTCTCTCTCTCTCTCTCTCTCTCTCTTTCTCTTTCTCTCTCCTTATTTTCTCCTATTTAGCCTCAGTCTACTGTAGGCCTACATGAATCCTTCTTATTAAAAAGGATTTTTATTATTTCTCTCCCACTGTTTTTTTTTGTTAGTGTGCAGCATGCATTTACAATCCCATTTTTGTCCTTTCCTTTCCTTATTCAAATGTGTGAAAAGTTCAATTTCCATAGATTTTTCCGATAGTCTTTATTAGTTTAAAAGATCAATTAGAATTTGATAGTATTTTAACTCTGATTTAGTACAAATTTATCTCCCAGTTTTATATTCCAGAGCGCAATGGTACAGTAATAGAACATAGATTTTTTTTTAAATTATGGAACAGGCCAAATGTTAGTTCAAACAAATTTCAAATATCAAAATTCAACCCATTAGTTGCTATCCAGTAGAAACATACCATACAAGATTAAACATAACATTGGATAGAAAAAGGAATTAAAGGACTATAAAAAAAAATGACTGCTGTGCGCCAAAAGGGCATTAAACGATTCGCATGTACTGTATGCAGTTATTATCTTCTATGAGTTAATGCCCTTATAATGATAATAATAATAACAATAACCAAAAACAATAACAGCAACAACATCAACAACAACAACAATAAAAACAATAATAACAATAATAACAACAATAATAATAATAATAATAATAATAACTGTTTCTCACCAGTGACTTTACATGTACATGTATAACAGACTGAAGTGCTTACAGTATTATTAACCCCTTCACTGGATTCTGTTATGATTCTGCACATTACAGTGCACACTCACCACTCCCTGGGGGGAGGGTCTTTCTAGCCAGTCACCCTTTTACGGATTTGCACATGCTAATCCAACTACACACCTGTGTCCTGTTCACATTTACCAGGTACCCATTTAACCCCCTGGGTGGAGAGGAGCAATGTAGATAAAAATACCTTGCTCTAGGACATACCTGTAAGTGCCGCGCTGGGGCTTGAATCCACAACCTTTGACTTTCCTGTCAATGATTAGACCCCCTTCTGGTTCTAAGGCTAGATGCCTGCACTTGCTACTCTCCACCCAGGTGTTAAATGGGTACCCGGTAGGATGCGACTGTCATTGTTGGTCAAACAGTTTTTGAGCGTCAAGTAACGCCTGGCTGGAATGCTCCCCAGGGAGTGGAGATTGTGGACACAGTGTGTGCGGGCAAGCACTGAATCCGATGACCCGAATAGTATATCTGTAAAGCACTTAGAGACATTGTATTAAGCGCTATAAAGCGGAGTATTATTAATATTATTATTATGCTTAAATGGCCTCACCTCTCTTCTTGACTTTAGCTTCATCACCCATTTCTGTACTCCCTAATGACACATCCCCATTGGCTACACCTGGACCATGTGACTTCATCGATGACGATGATGATAAGGATGACGATGTGGACGAAGCTGGCGGTGCTGCTGCTATGACTGGCTTCTGTGTACTAGCAGGACTTGGCTTCTCAATGACCTGACAATACAAGACAGAACGAGAAACCGAGCTGTATGTTTTGAGACACTGAATGGGGTCGGTAATGATGACTTCGACGATGATAATGATGATAAGGATGACGATGATGCTGTTACGGCTGGCTACTGTGTACTACTGGGCTTCTCAATGACCTAAGGCAAAATCAGGTGCTACATGTAGGTGGAATAGTGAAGAATTAATCAGCGCTAATAGGAATGAAGTCAATCCGAGACAGAAGGAGAAAGTGAGCTATTTCTTTTGAAAGACACTGAATTGGGTCAGTAACGATGACACTGCTGGTGTTTCCCGTTGGTCAGATAAACTCGGTCAAACCATGTAGGTCCACGGTCAAAGGCAGAGTATTGATGGTAAAGAACAGATCACTTCATACAAGGTCAATCACCTCTCAGTTCCTGATCACCTAAAGCTGGGACAAGGCTTCTGGGGCTTAGCAACGACAAGTTGATAAAGTGAAACCTGTTTTAGCAACCACCTGTATAGAAAAGGCCACCTGTTTTATTTCCTTTGAAGTGTTTATCATTGAAACATGTACATGTGTCGAAGGAACCTGTACATTCACCTGCCAATAAAGACCATGTCTTTTGTCTCCATTGAGCTGTCTTTATAGGCAGGCCTACATGTACGTGTATACTGGTTTCATAGATGGCACATAAACACAAACAGAACAATGTTGCCAACCTGTAAATGTTTGCCAAAAGAACATCAAACAAGACTTACATTGTTGTAAAACTACGCAAGAAGAGGAACATCTATAGAATTCTGCAAGTCCTTGTCATATCTAGAATTTGAGCCAAGACAGCAAACTTACCTTATAAAGAGACTGCAGGTAAGGCGAGGCTCACGTTCAATCGTTAAATCCGGGTTGGTCACATCATCAAATAAAGAGATCCTGGCACAACATCAACCACAGAAACACAACATGGCATATACATGTAGTCCTGACACTCTGCAAACAGTCGCTAGATTCCAATCTTCAAACAATGTTCCCGATTCAAATCTCACCTACCTACGTACAAGAAACCAGCTCACATTCACCTCTGTATACAACCATGAGCACTCAGTCCTAAGAGACGGAATGGAAGTTGGTTTCCTCTCAGCTTATCTCTGAATCTTATTGGCTTATACCCTTCCAATCTAACAAGTACTTGTCATTCAGACGAAACCTCCTTCAGAACTGAACAACTACAATTCTACAAGAACAATGTCCATACAGTCCCCTTATATAGAAACAAAATCAGTGTGCAAAACAATGCATGTTTAGTTCCTTGTAACAAGTTACAATTGTGAATAGAGAAAGAGAGAGAAATAGAAGAAAAAAAGGGAATGTCTGTTTTAATCAGGACTGCCTAAGTGGCCATTACGATGCACTCTGACCATTACTGAAAACAAAACTGAACCTAAACCAAAAAAGAAGAAATAAGGAAAGAAGAAATAATTAAAATTAGCAGGAAATACAAGTCACATCAGACTTTCAGACAGATTGACCTAATTCAGCTTACTGGGGTAAAAGAACTTCATAAATGTAGTAATGAAACAAAATGAAACATATCGATAGTTATCATTTTGTACATGTCTAATTCTAAAACAATGACACTGATTTAATATTAAAAGCCATGACAAGTGATAAGTAGTAATGACCAGAACAGGATATGCTGTGTTATTCTATTTATTTCAAAACATGTAAAACAATCTCTTAAAGTACACCATTTACAAAAAATGTAGCTGTAATATCTGCCCATTCTGTTTGTAAATTAAACAAATCCTTTAATACCGGTAGTTAAATGTTACAGGGATTGAGGTGTACATTTAAATGTGCTTCAGTATACATTGTACATCAGAAGGGAACATTTTACAGCTACACTGTACACTGTATCTAGGACTGCATCTCGAAATGTTGAAAGAAAAACCGAGTATTCTGATTAAATTGAAAATATACAATGGAAACTATTGATTGCTCTCTTTAACTTGTGTAACATATCTCCCAAACATATATGTTACTGCTTATCAGTCATTAGTGTATTTTTACAGTATGCATGTACATGTACATGTACATACATGTTTTCATATATTGAAGACATTAATTCAAGACTTGCAGTGCTCATAAAAAAGAGTTAGCTACCAAAGTATGTGCAGCACGTACATTGATGTAAATAAGGAAGTTTCAATGAAGTGACAATGGATTTCATCTTTGAATATCTTTCAATATACAACATGTACATGTACATGTATTTGTACCCTTGAATATATCATCATACAATCATAAGTTGCATGTTTATATAATGTAGTAAAATTGTTCACATCATGTTCTCTGGACTTAGGCTAATAAGATTTAAGCACACATGTACATGTACATGTACATGTATACATACATGTATATATTTGAGCTGTATTGATGAAGGATCACTTACCTTGACAAAGTTGTCTGGAAACATTCCTCGTTTACCATGGACTTCTCCTTCCCACCATCCCCCTTCCATCATGTTTATGTTCTTGATGATGGCCCCCTTTTGGAGAGTGAGTTCATCCCCATTGACGGCATCGTAGTCAAACTCCACCACTGCCTCCGCTGAAAGAATCAATAATGGTTTCATTATAATACTTCACAATAATAATACAACCCTGTACATTGTAAGACCATAAACTGTCACTTGTACAAGTGTCTCAATAATCAAGCCCCAGCATACCTAGAAGACCTACATGTACTCCATTTGCACACATCCATGTATCATACACAATTGGCCATTAGTAAAACACTTCCGTCCCTTGAACCAGTAAACAGATAGGTGATAGAACTTTTTCAGTTATTGCCCCTAAAGCCTGGAACTCCTTACCCCCTGTACTAAAGAATTGCCATATTCTCAAAGATTTCAAGAGGTATCTGAAAACACATCTTTGCTAATTTGTTTTAATATTCCTCTCTGTTTGTAATTAATGTAAGCTTTGTATGATATTGTTCTCTCTTTTTGTTTGTAAGTATTTCTTCTTTATGCGCTTTGTTTCTAATGAATAGGTACTTCAATTTGATTTCATTATATGGGTACTATACAACACCTACTCCAGCAACCATTTACAAGTACTGTACAATGAACCTTGGTTATCAAAGAGCAATAGACACTTGGTTTTGAATCCATGACCTTGCTGTTAGTATTATGAGACCACAACTCTACCACGTGCATCACATCCATCAACCATCCTTTCGATATATGATAAGAGATAGATCATTAAGGAGAAGAATCAAGTTTTAATCAAACTCCCCTTTAGTTCCTTTCACAGATAGATTATCAGGAAGTGGGAAGGGGAAAATAAGCCCTCCAACGACAAAAGATAAGAACAACAAAGGATTTTATTTGGACATGGGGATTCCCCTAAAGAGTTGGACTATTAAATACATGTATAGACTCTTATTGCCATATCAGTGAAATCAAGGAGGAAGAAACACATCATCATTCTTCAAACTAAAATTAATACTACCTGTAGTTGAGTGTAAATCTGGGTTTGTAGGGTTTTAAAAACATCTCAATGGGCTCAGACTCAGAGAATACAACATTGAATTTTAAACATGAGGCAGATCTCATTCGATGTCCTCATTTTGGCTCTATACCAGAGCCCTTTAGTATCTGAACCCCAACAAATGTCGTTCAATTAGCTACATATTTTGAGGGGTACAATATCGACATGTACATGTACATGTAATGCAGGTCAAATTAATTCTTGTCTCTGGCCACCTGCCAAAGCTTCCTGTAAAAAATGATATTACAAATAAAATGTACATGTATTACCAGCTTGTAGTCTGAAAAAAAGTATTTCAATTTAATGTACATGTACATGTATGACAGGGTTTTCATGAAAGCACATTGTACATGTACATACATACATACAGTACATGTAGGCCTTCAAGGTTTCATCCTGTAGATACTGTACGTACATATTATAGATATTATTCTTTGTGTTTAATTGCACAACATTCTTTATTTCATTGTTTGTCCCCCCCCCCCTGTATTGTACCTTTATCCACCTTCCCCTATTCTTTACTATTCTATTATCATTATTCTGCCCCTTTTTTTAATCTACCATATTGCCCGTAAAGGTTATGAATAATTTAGTTGTATAATTATAATTTACAATGTAGTTGTATAATGGTATGTACCGGTATGAAGCATCCAACAGCAATTAACAAAGTGGTGTCACATCAAACAAAAGATGAAGAACCCAATTTTATCCAATTTTTACATAGGGTTTTTATGGACTTGTTGGATGCAAAAGGGACATACATGTAGTATCTCAAAGTGGTGTAAAATGATCAAACCAAAGATGAAGAACCCAATTTTTTCCAATTTTCAACTACGGTTTTTGTGGCCACGTTTGGATAGGTAATAAAAAAGCTAAATTGTCTGTTGGAAGTAATATTCTGCTAGAAATAACATTATCTGGTCAAGAAAGTAGATGAGGAAGTCATTTGAAGGAAGCCTTGCTATATGTTTACAGTTCATCAGGATGGGAACCTGAGAATCTGAACATCCTGTATACGTGTGAACTCATCCCTTACATTACCCCCATTCACACAATACATGTATGTCAATAACAACAACAAATGAGACTGAAAATGTGATCCAAATCTCACCGTTTCTGCACTCATTCAGGAAACTTATAGAAACTTGATTTTAATAGCTTGAATCCAATAACACTATGCTACACAATTATATACATTATAGTACATGTAAGTGTTTGGTTGGTCGTAACTGGTTAAAGTGTTTATAAGAAACACTTTGGATTGTTACAATCTTGATTGCTCATTGAGATACTGGAGCAAACACTATGAGCACTTGAGTTGGTACACTCTTGATACTAGCGTGTTACACAATCATTAACAAATTTGTTTTTTTAGAGGAAATGGTGATACATGTATCTCATATTTTATTATAGTAATTTGATTCATTGTTATGCAAATATTTTTCTTCTGGCAGCTTTTTATATAAAACTCTTCTTCCCAACTGTCCTGACAATTGTCACTAAACATTGTAATGTTAAGTTTTTCATTCTCATGTATTTGTATGTTTTTTATGTTTCCTTGTACAATATACTTGGTACATGTACATGTACATGAAAGCATTGTCAGCATGACGTACCTTTAATTGTGTGATTGAAATCAAACTTAATTGAACTGGATTGACTTGAATACATTTGATCTTTTTGGTATAAACACAGTTTGTTAAAAAATTGAGTTTCATACATGTACAATGTATGTATCACACTATTGGACAACATTGGACGTATGTACTTGCTCTGAGTGAGAACGTCCCTATTGTCAGCTACCAATCACCAGGATTGAATTCATCTTAATGGCATCCTGTGGATAAATCCTATTTATGTTCCGGTCCAACAAATATAATAATACAAAGTGAAAAATTGGATGCAAGATTATTATTTCAACATGCATATGTGCAAGGCTCAGATCAAGGGTACACTTAGATTGAACACTGGGAAATTGTTCAATTATCCAAAACCATGAGACCCAGACACAAATTAGCATTTTTATATTACAAAGTATCATTTGGGGAAGCTCAAAACAAGGTTTCAGCTTCATTGAGTTCAAATTAAAGATTTTAGAGCAATTTTATGATGAAAAAAGGCCTATTTTCAGCACTTTTAACGTTACATTCAAAACATGCACTAATTGGTTACCAGATTTTTACTAATGGGATGCAAAACTTATGATTTTTTTTCATCTTGATGTAGAATCTATGTAATAATTAACATTTCTGTTGAGTTAATTCCTAGTATTTTACTTTCTTATTCTATTTACATGTGATACAATTTTTGTGTTTTGTACATAACTTTGGTGTCCTGCAAATTTCAAACCTTACTAACTGAAGAATGGTGTATAAATAATTGATTTATTTACAAGCTTGCAATGTTATAATGTTTAGTTTCACTTTATCTTTGATTTCCAATCAGATCATCTCATTCTGGGTCATGGTTTTAAAAATATTTAGATTTCTGTAAATGGAAAATGTTTGGTGTCCTGCAGTTATGTACATACCAGTGCATCAGAATCTATACAAAAACATATTGTATACTTTCAAAATGACAATGTAATGGTGTATATAGGTGAATGAAGAGCACTGATAACATTGGATTCCGCATTTTAACTTGTATGTGTTATTTAATCAACAATGAATGTGGACACCGAGTTATGTACGTGACAGTTATGAACGTATTCCATGTTTTGTTTTTCCAATAAGACCACTTATATTTACTTATTTGTCATGGTAGGTAATAAAAAATGTATAAGACATACACACATCTGATTTGGTGAGAAGAATATTACAAAATATTGCAGTTTGAACTTTTTCATGTCATGTACATAACTAAGACACCATTATGAAAAGACACCGAGTTATGTACGTTACTACCAATCAAAAATTTGATATAATTATCATAAATAAATTTATTTATTCCAAACAGCATGAATTGCACCCTTCTGCATTTTCATTTAAACAAACATTTATTGAATTTAAGGGACAAGAAGTTATTATTTGAATGTAAAACTACTTACTTTTGGTGTCCACAGTTATGTACGATTAAGTACAGAAATCTTACATTTCAGTCCTGTAATAGTAGTTTACAAACTATTTACACATTGCAAATTATGTTTCATTCAGGAAACACATCATTCCTTCAATTGAAGTCGTTATCAGACTAATGCAAAACCTTATCTGACAATGAGGCAAAGAGAAAGCATGTAGAGAATAAGATGTACTGTACATAACTCGGTGTCCACATTTGTTTTGGCCATATTCTAATAACTAAATTGAAAAAAAGTTGATATGGCAATGGTTTTAAGTTTTGTTTACAGTATGTTTTAACATCTAATGTACTTTGTCAGAAAAAGTAAAATTATAAGGGAAATATCAGCATGAAGTGGACACCGAGTTATGTACGTAACATTTTTGATGATGTGATATTTAGCTACTGATTGCCACTTAACGGCAATGTGTTAAGGTCTGATTTTTTTAGCTATATGTTGCATAATGTTTGCAGATTACAAAAATAATGTTGCCACAGTCTATAATTGACTTTTAAAATTCACCTCATATGTAACACTTTTGTGCCCTTGATCAGAGCCCTGCACATTCCCAAGAGTAGACTACTCCATACATACTATGTACTGTACCTTCTCTTTTGAGAAAAAAGGGTACTATGCTAGAGGGTACATGTAGTTGTACTACTGCTGGTTGTAACTTCTTGGTTTTAAAACTGCCTGGTAAATATCATGGAGTTCAGTTTTGAAAATCTGCAATTTAAGCTCAAGATTAAAGATGAACATTTACAATCAAGCTTTAATTTTGTTCTTCTTCTTAGAATTGTTTTCTTTGTACATGTACATGTAGCTGGAAAGGGATTATATACATGTACATGTACATGTACTTCCTTTAATACATGAATCAAAATTGGACTCCCTTTGTTAATTATTACATGGATATGTACTGTAGGTTAGTCATTAAATTTACTTTCTTCTTTAGATATACGGTATACATCTAGAAACAGATTATTTTTTAGTTTTTAAACTTTAGTGATTTGGTCTAGAGAGAGAGAGAGAGAGAGAGAGATTGGTTTTATTTTTAGTGAAGAATAATGGAGAAAGGAAAAATAAAAGGGTTGTCCAGCTGTTATAGTAAACACTAAAAGAACTCTCCAGAGAAAGTCAACTGTCCATACTGTTATTCACACCATTGGCAGTACGGTATAGAAATTCCAATAAAGGAACAAAAAAGCATAATTCCTCCTCCCCCCCCCCCCCCCCCCCCCTCCTGATTTGAGTGATTTCTTTCAAAAGTTCCCAGATTTGTAATCTTTATTTCCCAGGTGTTTCCTACAATGTATATTCCAGGAAAGTCTGGAAATGGGGACCCTGAATTGTCCATTAACCTGTTTTCCTATGTATAGTATCCAGGAACATTTACAAAGACATTAAGTGGAACAGATCCATGTACATGTACATGTACATGATGCACAATACATGTATACATGTAAGTGTACACTGTAGGACTGTGGCCAAGACTTGAACCAAGCAAATCTACAATTCCAGCAGAGCTCCCATCAAGCCACACATGGCTACCACACCTACACACTTGTACAGTATCTGACATCTTAAAGGAAATATGATTAATATCCTGGTGAACTGGATATTAATAGTCTCGATCAAAACTTCTCATTCTCTTCATTCAGGCTCAGTGAAACTGGTTATCAAATTATGTCATAAATGACTTCCTTTCTTTCTTTTTTAATCAGATTTTCTCAGAAACAAAAAGGCAAAAATAGTTTCATTCCTGCCACAAATGATAATTTTTGACGACTAAGACTTGTTTATTAATAAGAATATTATTGATAAATTTTTTAAAGGAGACAAATACATTATGAATTTGTTTAAAGGACTCCACTATAGGGAAATTCAATTTCAGACTACCGGTACATGCATCTTCCTTTGTTAAACCTGACTTTGGAAAAAATCTTTTACAAAGCCAGTATCTGGTTTAATTTTGTTTTTGGACACAGGTCCAGCTTTTTCTGGATAATATATTTTACATTAAATCAAAGACACTGCCCATAGACAGATCAAAATATAGAAATTGAGGTTATTTTGGTGCAGTCGTGTGAAGCGCAGACACTTTTGACAAGCCGAGAATTTGAACAAGCTGAGAGAGAGAGACAGTGTCCGTTGGTTGCGGTCTGAGTGAGATATTTCTGGCTTGAAGGTAACAGGTACATGTAGACTCCCTGCCCCGTCAATCAATCATCAAAAGGAACTCATTATCTTCCTCTTGGCCGGCATTAAAGGGTCAACATGCCCTTTGCATGCCAAAAAAATAAGGTATAGAATAATATACAGGCTAACTTCCCTCTGAATGTAGGAACTGGAAAATGAATTTTCATAAAATAATTAAACATTAGATTTGAAGTTGAATTTTTGGCAGGTTGTCAAGTACTACATGTAGATACGACTTTGCATGTTCACGTACGTGTAGTACAGTATCTCCTCTTTCCATCCTGAAGAAAAGAATTAAAGAAAGCTAGTCTTACTCTTACATGTAGCAACAGAAATATGTGACAGAACGTCCATTATAAATTTATACATTGCCTACCCTGTTACAGTTGGATAACTATCTAGCATATAGTACAACATATATTAATAAAATGAGGCTGAATTTCCTTGCTCTGTAAGAAAAAATTGATGTATTTGTCTATCTGTGTTTTTATTAACTTTTATTTATTGAACTTATAAAAGTCAGTTTGTGTACTTGGATGTTCACTACATCGATGATCTGTACAGTATATTTCTTAACACATCTGAAAGTGACTCATAATTACCTGTAGTTCTACTCTCTGCACATTGCAAAATTTACATGTGACTGACTTGAGCTTGAGGTATTCATTCATATTGTATTTGATTTGTGGTTTTGAAAAATAAAGTATTTACCTTCTCTAACAAAGCAAAATATTTCTCAATGCACATAAACTGCACTCATACAAATCCCACAAAAAAATTGGCTTCTCAAATTAATTTCTGTCTACACTACAGTAGTCTGTAGCTCACTCTAGAGATCCATTCCCCTAAATGTGATCCACTGAAGATTAAATGTGATCTTCTGGCGAAAGATTAGATGGGATAGCCTAATCTCTGGATTCTCAAATGAATTGATTCCAGGCCTACTCATACTAAATATACATGTATGATCACAGGGAAACTGATCAAGAAACTCAGAGTTGCAAAAGTCAACAGTCTATGTTTATATTGGGGCCATACATTCATGAGTATATTTCCAAAATTTATCAACAGATCACATAAAACATGATCATTTTTGTTGTAATCTCTTAGTCTTTCTTCAGACTTGGTGAAGTGTTTTGAAAGTTGGTGATTCTATAGTAGATTTTTGGTTCCAAAAGGATAATTATTTATATTTCATATAAGAAAAATGAGGGATTTGAACAAACGACCAGAATTAAACAAGGCATTTATATTGCATCTCTCTACCATATGCATACATGTGTACATGTAAATCACTTTAAACAGTTACTGGTAAAGTTACCAAAAACGTAAATTAAAGTGAGAAAAAACTTGAAAGCATGTGCAAGCTTCTCACATAGTCTTCATTTGAACTTTAAAACAACTGCTGTTGTCAACATATCACTAATTTATCGAAAGAATAACTAAGGATACTTGTGTCTGCTAGATTACAGTAAATAGATTATAGATTTAATTCTCATTTCATTCAACACAACACACACCGGTACATTAGGGCTTATGGGCTTTATGCCTTCATTCCGTTTCATCTTAATATGAAGCTACAATTATTTGCCAGTAATCAAAATCCTGTGGGTACAGTGTACAGGGTTTAAACCCTATCCATCTTTTTGTTTTTTGGAACTTTTAACTTCTATTTCTAAGTATTTCTTTTTTCAATAATAAGAAGAATGAAATGAAGAAGAAGAATGAAAAGAAGAAAAAGAAGAAGAAGACGAATTATCATCATTATCATTCATTATTATGGGCCACAGTATTTCCCAAGAAATAATTGTGTGTACCACATTTACTTGCAGTTGCATTATACAGACAACATGAAGTTCCTTAAAACCCCAAATAACGAGCATAAACCACATGAATGGGACTACAATTACCATGGGTTCTGTTTCTGTCAAGTTCTTTCACTTATTTGAACATTAAGACCCTATGAATTAACAGGTCAAGATCTAGTAAAGAATATACATGTATATACCATGCTTAAACTGCTTTTAAAACACCCCAAATCTCTGGTAAAGGGGTATTTTTCACGCAACAACAAATTGGCTCGTAATACACAAAAATCGGCCCGTATTGACTTTACACACCAGACTTAAAGGGGTGCTTTTCATTAGGGAGGGAACGCATACCCTAAATAACACTGAGTGGGGAGGGGGGAGGGGGCAGTGTGACTACATTGAACAATTATGCTACTCTTCATCATTTAACATTACCATAAGAAGCAAGGGAATCATTTCTATTTTATTTATTTTTTCAATTTTGTATTTGTTGTTTTGTTTTTCTAAATGTAAATTGGTTTTGTTAGTATTTAAGTACAGTTGAAAGATTTCCATTCCAAACTATATTTGAGATTGTTCCTCTGCAGGGTGCTATCAGCATTGAAACTCCACATCAAATTCCTTGTATAAACACACAGTTGTGTGAATTTTAGAGACAACTTTGCTTATCGTCCTCTTATCACACTAAGCAAATAAGAATAAAGGTGTGGTTCTTTTAACCCAAATTTAGCTTCTTTTTTAGTGTGCAAGCCCCGGAAAACTAATGGTACTGTTTTCACTCTGGCAACATTTTGCTTAACTCCGTACTAAAGGTGGGGTTAAGGGAGGGGGGGGGGGGGGGGGTCTTAGCCCAACCTATAGTCCGGGGTTAAGCTTATTCCACTTTCTGTTCAGACTCAATTATTATTCAATTACCTCCCAATCCAAATTATCCCCAAAACTCCACAATTGCGCAAAGCAATTTTTTTTTTTATGGGTTTAAAAAGTCACCAGCTACATACTGTACACGTATAGTGCTTTGCTCACATTCAGCAAGATGCTGTGCAAGAGAAAAATGGCCGCTCAATTCACATCATAAAAGTGTTGACATCTAACCTTTTGATTTTGGAATGTGCTGTCGAGTGGGAAGTGCAGCACTAAAATGGCAACGCATAACAAAATTGAATACCGCAGGTCTTTGCATTTTCAGCCAGAACCAACATCACAAACTTCGTAAGAGGTTAGCGTTTTGTAATGTAAATTGTACTTTTACTAATTATCATCAGGAACATGTGGAAGGTAAGCAAATCACTATCACTCCAGTATCATTCAAATGTCATGTTTCTTAAATATTTCTAATTTTCAAATTTTCATCACTTAAACAGGAAGTTATCATTTCTTTACATTAGAAAATCTTTTGAAAATGTGCCATGTTTATATTTTAGGCTTTTCCCACTTTTATAAACTGATTATACACGTTTCTTTATATTGTAAAATCCTCGAAGGGATGGGTAATATGCCTCGGCAGGCAAGCCATAGTTTGAAGTGTATTCTTTACTTTTCATACTCATATTGCCTTCAAGATAAATTCTATCTTCACATGTGTAAAATGAATAGTTTTAAACATGTGTTTTAAACGTTTGGAATGTTGAAGTTTTGTCATTTGATTATTCAACTGACACCTAAAACATTGGGACACAAATTTCATTACATCGTATTTTTCTAAGAATAATATATTGGTGTATTTTTATAAACTATCAAATGAAAATATCCCGGGGGTACCCATCTCAAGAACAAAACTGATTCACCGGTCATGAAATGAAATACTCACAATTTCATTTTACAAGTACTTCTATTGTATAATCTACACAAATTTGGAAGTATATTGCATCTCTTATTTCTTGGTATCATTTTCAATCTTTTTTATTACTAATTCATTTAAATAATTGCATTTTCCCTAATATTACTTTTGTAATAATCCGGTGGTAATGCGACCAAAGGCTACATGTACGTCTCGGCTCCTCTTCTCGCCGATAGTATCGATCTCACGAGAAATCTGTCTAGTAAGCTCTTCGGAAAACGGTTAAGGAAGATCAGAGACATCTCCGTAGTTGGCGGATAAAGTTATTACTGTCTTGTCATTGGTTTCTAGGAACGAGCCCCAGTGCTCAATGTCCGTTAGGTGCAGGAAGGGGTGATTTCGAACAAATTTTTATATTTTGTTTACCAGCTTTTTCATGAATGGGGGCCAATTCAGGCTAGGTAATATTAATATTAATATCATATTGTCTCCTAGCCCTCAACTAGTATCTCAACTTCTCAAGGCTAAACCGTTCCTCAACCAGCAATAGCAAACATTTGAAACAGACGTACTGCAGGACAGACTTCTTCAAGTTCTCCTATTTCCCTTGTACGTGCAAGGACTGGAATAAGTTAACTTTATACCTGATAGCGTTATCAACACAGGATCAATTGATTCCTTTAGGTCCCATGCGCTACAATTCCTAAAAGATTGCTCTATTCCATGACCATGTGCTTCATTTCCGTGTCTTTATATGGACTAACAAGTCTGTCGACATGTACAGAAGAAGAAGAAGAAGTACTTACTAGCCTAATCCTAGATCTAGTAGATCTACATGTACATGTAGAGTCTAGTCAAGATTGAAATTTTACATCAAATTTATCAATAAAATCATTAAGCAATTCAAACAGTAATAGCGCAACTGATGTTGTAACGTTTGTCCAGTCACAACTCGACAATGTGAAACATTAAACGACACCTGGGCCGGGCCATAGGCTCTAGTCTAAGGTAGGCAAATTCATGCAAAAAAATATATTCAAAAAATTGACTTGAAAACACATCACACAATTAGTCTGAACCGAGTCAGGAGCAAATTTGAAGAAATTATATTTTTAAATGTTGTAAAACCAAAGATATAAGAAGAAAACTGACCAAGTATCTGTACTAAAAATCGTACATGTAAAATTGGTCGTAGACATTCGACAGCTGAATATGATGCGCACGGTTGCATTACGTGCGTTCTCGAATCCAAAATCGTACCTCACACACACTCTCGCCATACCGCGAATGGTCCGTCGTGGGGAGCTAGCCGGCTGAGAGTTTGCAGCGATACCAACGCAGCTTCGGAGCTCCGCACCGCGCCATTTTAGCGGGACTCGGAAAGGTTTGCGATGGGAAGGCAGCGGCCTAGCTTTTTGCCCAAACAACGCTAGATCGGCTGCTGGCAAAATGAAAATAACTACGATCGAGAACATCGTCGGTTTCATAACTTTTCAGTGAGATAATTCTGAATTCTAATTGAGACTATATAATAAATTAAATCGACAAAGAAACCTCGGTAGAACTCATATAACTATACAAAAGCTTGTTTATTTCTTCATTTGACATTTTGTTTTCGACCATTTTTTCGTGCGCGAGTCAATGTAAACTATGTATTACCAAACTTTCAACACGCAAGGAACGAGGAACACTCGCGGACCTCGTAACAAATTCGTTGCAAAAAAAAAAATTCAAGGGTGATTTTGAAGCAGTGAAGAACATTGGCGCTGCAATGCGCAGAAATATACTTGAAAGAAACTTAAAAAATAATACCTGAATTTTCAGAAAATCGTATTTGTATTAGTGTACCTAGATGTGACTTGTTTATAAATCAGATTTTATGAAGATTTGTCAGGAAAAATTGTCAATTTTTTCCGTTTGGTGGTCATTTCTAGGCTAATATTTTAAAAGTTGCATCAGTAATGGGCCCAATGTTTCTCTTATCGTACTCGCATGTTATTTCTACATAGATTAAACATAGGATGGTTAAGGGTAAGACCAGATAACATTATAAAAAATATATATCCTTCCACCCTCCCATATCCAAGTTTTGGGCTGATTATTGCCGACCCACCGCAGCAAGGCCATTCAGATTTTCGTACGCGCGCAAAGCGCCCTCTAGTGCCCCATGAATGTGCCTATCTAAGGCTGAGCTGAGCCTCGCCCTCGAGCCGCACTCTGATCTGAGATGGTCAACAATATGTCAAAATCACTAACTCAACTGCAATGCAAAGGCAGTATTCTTGACACCTGATTTGTAATGTGCATTCATCATTGGACAGTTTTCCATCAACATAACGAACATCTAAGAGTGAGACACTGCCCGCGTCTCCTTCACATCACATGCAGTCCCCCAACCCCTCCCATCGCCCAGGCGAATCCCCGCCAGACAACCCCGGAAGTCAACAGGTTTCTGCTGGGTTCACGGGTTCCCATGTCGGACATGAAAATTCGGGATTTAATTCATCATCAAAACACAACAACATTTGACCAGTATCGGAACATGTCTTGAAAAATACATACCCATCTTGTTCAGCTATGCTATTATGACATCCAGTGCGAAGAAGTACAATTTAACTCACAAATTATCCGCAGAAATGTTGTTATTTTGGCATGAATTAATTATGCACATTATTCTGCTCAGATTGTCGATAAGACAAATAACTTGTGTATAAAATATTATTTTATGCATCTAATTACTACCTTAAAAATATTTGAATTTTATTTAAAAATAAAAACCTATGGTAATTATTACCTGATTATTCAGATTATTTATAATATAGAATTACAAATTGGCAAATTGGCAAATACTTTAGTCTAGCTTCAAGACAATTTTAACTAAGCGTGGAGGTTGTTGTTGTTGTTGTTGTTTTAGTCTTTAGGGATAGAAAGCAAAGTAGTTCTGTGCTGAGTCGTGATCGACCATTTATTTTTCGACCATTTTATATTAGGATCTGATCTGGATTTGATTGTATACATGTGCTAATGTGCTTCTTTTATGTATTTATAAGTTTTGTCAATAAGTAAACTCAAACAAATGACGGTAAACATTTTGATAGGATTATGACATGGGGGGGGGGGGTGTCCCACCTGCCCCCAAAACACCCCCCCCCCCCGCATTTAACCGGTCTAGCTGGGCCAGGGAATGGCATGGGAAAAAAGTATTTCAACTATACATGATGGTCTTCATTTTCTAATACTTTAATTACACTACATGTAGTCAGGCACGTATACGGAGGGGGGGGGGGGGGGGCACGTACGTGCCCCCCAAAACATTCCAAAATCGGTTGAACTTTTTAGACCTCGATCGATTACATCTATATGTGCCCCCCCCCCTCCAAACATCAAATTCTGGCTACGGGCCTGCATGTAGGCCAAGTGGGTCCATGGCTGATCTAGGTGGGCTGAATCGGTCGCGGGCCCCTTTTTGGCGGCCTACAAAAAGCAGGAGGAAAGAGGGAGACGACAGAAAACAAAAAAGGAAGAAAGAGAAGAGAAGGTAAAATAGAAGAAGCTTAAGGTGGGAATGGGGGGGGGTCACTACCCTGCGCTATCTTGAATGCTCTGAAGAGACTTCGATGGTATAGAGACTTCGGGGCTAAGCACTTTATAAGCACCGTTTTTACTTTGTATTTTTGTTATTATTATTAATAGCAAAACTCGATAGCGTTCGGGAGCAGGCGCGTATATAGCCACGGGGGGGGGGGGGGGGCACGGGGGGGGGGGGGGGCACGTGCCCCCCCCCTAAAATTTCCAGGATCGGTTGAAATTTTGTAGACCCCTTTTTTTTTTACCTCGATCGATTACATGTATGTGCCCCCCAAACATCAAACTCTGGCTACGCGCCTGTTCGGGAGCTCTAGTCAACGAACTCCCGTCTGGGAATAACCCACCGTGAAAGAGCCGACAACCTTTGTTCTATAAAAAAATGTCATTATGAGAGAGATAAAGATAGGAGAGAGAGAAAGAGAGAGAGAGAGAGAGAGAGAGGGGAGAGAGAGAGAGGGGGGAGAGCCCCCCCCCCCCCACTCCGGGGTCGAAATGACCGCATGCGTGTTAGCAAAATGTCCGGTAAAGGGGTACTTTTCGTGCGACAAAGTCCGGCCCGAGAATATGTAAGAAAAGGGGGTGTATTTGACTTTCACCCGGAGATTTCTTTAAAAAGGGGGTGTTTTTTTCTTTTTTCTCTCATCTCTTTGGACTCCTGAGAAATTATTCCGAATTTAGGGGGGTAAATTGAGCATTTTTCCGAATTTAGGGGGGTACATTGAGCATTTTTCCGAATTTAGGGGGATCTCCAAGGCAGGAAAAGTCCGCGAAAGAGGGGTTCGGAAATGTTGCAGTCCTCAGATAGGGGGTGCTTTCAAAAAGAGGGAACAAGCATATGCGTACCCTAAATAACACTGAGTGGGGGGGGGGAGAAAGGGAGAGAAAGAGGGGAAGAGAGAGATCGGAGAGAGAGAGAGAGAGAGAGAGGAGAGAGATAGGAGAGAGAGAGAGAGAGAGGAGAGAGAGAGAGAGAGAGAATTGTTTTCTAATGAAATAAAGTAATAAGGGTGATAATCAATAGGCACGGTTCTAGACAAATAAAGTGGGGTGCATTTAATTCAAATTAATTTATTGAAATTCAAAACCTGACATATAAAGACAAATTATTATCAAAACAAACAAAGAAACAAACAAAGCAAAACAAAAATTGGTGGTATAATGGATATGAACAGTGGCAGTGCAAATTTCAAGGGATGGATTATAATTCCTATTGCTCAAAGACACCCTATATTGAAGGTTCTTTAAAAAAATTGAGAGACTGGCATCCTAAGTGATTTGATCGAAGCTTACTTTTTGAACAGTTTGCTTTTGTTTCGTTGAGGTTTCTGTTCATATCCATTATACCACCAATTTTTGTTTTGCTTTGTTTGTTTCTTTGTTTGTTTTGATAATAATTTTTCTTTATATGTCAGGTTTTGAATTTCAATAAATTAATTTGAATTAAATGCACCCCACTTTATTTTTCTAGAACCGTGCCTATTGATTATCAATAAATCATCTTTATACACACAATGACCTTAATTAGGTGTTCAGTTAAGTAATATTAATTTAATGAATATTTTTACTAATTAATACCTTTGAGAAACCGATTTCATTAATAATCTACCATCGACGCCTGCCCGCGGCCATCGTAGGACATCGAGGGACAAAATTATAGACATCCAAATATTAGAACTAGAATACGATTTCTACGGACAACATGTATACCGCCATCTTCAGCTTGTATAGGGGAACGCCGTTATCCTGAACAAATAAAAACGCCTCCATTAATTAATAATTACAACACTTTTATCCTTCTTTCAGCTGGTGAAAGTGTATGAAATAAATACATAAAGCCTACATTTCTCCGATTCAAGTCCTTTAGACCGATAGTGCTGACGAAGTTATTGACACCTTTTATGATTCCTTAGATAAAGCTAAATCTCAGTACAAATCGAATGACATTGTCATTGTCCTGGGAGACCTGAATGCTAAAGTCGGTCAAGGTATAGAGGACAAAGCAGTAGGTCCGCATGGAATTGGTGAAAGGAATGAACGAGGGGACAGATGGGTTCAGTGGTGTGAGGGGGAGAACATGGTCATCACTAATACTTGGTTCAAAGAACACCCTAGACGAGTATACACTTGGAAGAGTCCTGGCGACATCGTCAGAAACCAGATAGACTATATTGCCATAAATAATATATTTAAAAGAGCAGTGAAACAATCAAAAACGTATCCAGGGGCTGACTGCGGAAGTGATCATGTGCCGGTGATATGTACACTTCAGTGCAAATTAAAGAAACTCAAGAGACCAAAAGTTGTGAAAATATTGGATTTTAAACAGTTGAGTAAACCGGACATACGTCAAGAATTTACTGTACAAGTAAAGAATAGGTTTGAGTTGCTCATAGATGAAGGTGAAGAAAACACGTGGGAGACGATGAGAAATATTCTGGTAGAAACAGCGGAAGAGTATGTGCCGACGAAAGAGAGAAAAAGAAGGAACAAATGGATGACAGAGGAGATTCTTTTAATGATGAAAGATAGACAGAAAATTGGAAATAGACAATGCAAGAAATATAGGGACCTAGACAAACAAATTAGGCAAAAATGTAATGAGGCAAAAGAGAGCTGGCTAAACGAACAATGTGTAGAAATTGAAAATCAATTCGATAAGAATAGTAATGTTTACCAAAGAATAAATGAGATTTCAGGTAAAAAATCTGGTTGTTCAAACCCTGGCTGTATCAAAAGAAAAGATGGGTCAATCCTGTTTGAAATGAAGGACAAAATGAGTAGGTGGACGCAATACATTGGCGAACTTTTTGAGGATAGTAGGGAAGCAATGCCGAGTTTTGCAGATGAAGTCAACTTGGGGAGAAAATTCTTAAATCTGAAGTCCGTTGGGCAATGTCAAAGATGAAGAAGAACAAAGCAGCTGGACCAGATGGTGTGGTCACTGAAATGTTTGATGCATTAGAGGAATATGGTGTTGATAGATTAACAGAAATTATCAACAAAATATATGATGATGGAACATTTCCAGATGAATTGGGCAGATCCATTTTCATTACTCTCCTAAAGAAACCGGGAGCCGTGGATTGTGAGCAATATAGGACAATCAGCCTTATTTGCCATATCACTAAGATTATTTTGAGGATTCTGCTTTTAAGAGCAAGAAGAAGCATAACTCCCATGGTCGGAAGGGAACAATTTGGTTTTGTAAAGGATGCGGGCACAAGAAATGCAATATTTGTGGTTAGAAATATAACGGAGAGAGCAGTCGAATTGCAAAAGGATGTGTACATGTGTTTTATTGATTATTCAAAGGCTTTTGATAAAGTAAGACATTCAGAACTTTTTGAAGAGCTGAAAAAGCTTGATATATATAGGAAAGATCTAAGACTGCTACAAAGTCTATATTGGAATCAGTTTGCATGCATGAGGGTAGAAAGAGAGTGTGGTGAATATATCAACATCAGACGGGGAGTCAGACAGGGTTGTGTTATGTCGCCAGACCTGTTCAATATGTATAGTGAAATCATTCTAAGAGAATTGGAAGATGAAAATGGGATACAAGTGGGTGGTCATTCAATCACAAATATTAGATATGCTGATGACACTGTTTTATTTTCTGAATCAGAGAAAGATCTCCAAAGACTCCTGAATGTAGTTGTAAAAGAAAGTGAGAGAATGGGACTAGGGATCAACTATACCAAGACAAAGTGCCTGGTGGTATCCAAGAAGAGCAGTCCAAAATGTAACTTGAAACTGAAAGAACAGACTATTAAACAAGTCTCCTCATTTAACTACCTCGGCAGCATGATTACCGAAGATGCCAGATGCGAGACAGAGATCAAGAGAAGGATAGCTCTCGCTAAATCTGCATTTTCAAAGTTAGGCAAAATTCTGACAAATCGAACAATGTGTATGAGGACCAGAATAAGGGTATTGAATTGTTACATCTACCCAGTACTTAATAATGTATGGTAGTGAAACATGGACTTTAGCCTCTGATACTAAAAAGCGTTTGGAAAGTTGCGAAATGTGGTTTCTAAGAAGAATGATGAAAATCCCCTGGACTGACAAAGTTAGTAATGAGGAAGTTCTTACACGAGCTGGAGTGCAAAGGAAAATGATACGTGAGATGTTGATTAGGCAGTTGAAGTTTATGGGTCACATTACACGTAAAGAAGGCTTAGAGAACCTTGCTTTGACAGGGAAAATTGTGGGAAGAAGGAGTAGGGGAAGAAGGAGGATACTTTGGATGGACAGTCTGCAGAAATTGTTGGAAGAGAGAGGAGTGAAAGAACTGGGAGTGGTACTAATACAGAAGGCTAGGAGCCGAGGGTTGTGGAACAGCATGCTCGCCAAAGTCAAACGATATGGCACTTAGAGAGAGAGACCTTCTTCTCTTAAAAAAATAAAATATTATGCCCTCAATGGTTGAATGAATATTCCTATAAAAGTACGCTTTAATGTGGAAAAGTTGACACCAAATAAAATTTATGAGAAAGGGAAGGAGCTCTGTTTTTTAAATGGGGGTACTTAAGGAGAAGGGACACATGTGAAAATAAAAAGGTGCACTTACCTGAGTTTAAAAAGGGGTATCTATCAAAAGGGGAAGTGGCACTTCTTACAAAGGAAAAGGGGCACTTGTCAAAGTAAAAGAGGGTGAAGGGGGAACTTATCAAAAGTAAAAAGGGGGCGCTTCTCGTACCTGAAAAGGGGCACTTGACTAGAGATTAAAAAGGCCACTTATGACAATTGAAAATGGACACTAATTGCACACGAATATGGGAACTTGTCGATGGATAAGGGGGACGTGTCAAAATAAAAGAGGCACTTATCAGAGGTGAAAAGGGGAAGGACACCTTTTATAAAGTAAAAGAGGCACTTTCCTATGTAAAAAGGGGCACTTCTTACAAAGTTAAAGGGGCACGTTTAGGGTACTTGAAAAAGTGTGGGGGCATTGTGCTCCCTGTCCCCCTCCCTCCAGAGCGCCGCCTCTGGAGATGTGAAAACATGGTAAGAGGGAGAACGGAGAGGACTCAAAGGAGACTAAGAGACTGACAGAAAGACTGATAGAGGTATGGTGAAAGATATGAGGTATACTAATAATAAATAACTAAGACGGATAGTGATTTAGCTTTGAAAATCTAGAAAATACGGGTAGAAAAAAAAAATTTGGAAACCAAAAGTTATACATTAAGTTTTAGTAGGAAAGAAGGAGAGAGAGAGAGAGAGAGAGAGAGTAAAAAGAATATAAAATATGGGAAAGCAAATCTTTTACATAAATATTAATGGGTGGAAAGCGGGGGAGAGACAGAGGGGTGTATTGGGAGGAGACAGGGAGAGAGAGAGAGAGAGAGAGAGAGTAGAAAAAATGAAAAATATAGGAAAGCGAAACTTATACATACAATTAGATGTTAATAGGTGGAAAGATGGATAAAAGGAAGGGAGGGGAGGAGAGAGAGATTAGAAAGGATGTAAATATAGGAAAATGAAACTTATACATCGGTTTTAATATGAGAAAATAAGGAGAGAGAGAAGGGCGAATAGAGAGAGAGAGAGAGAGAGAGAGAGAGAGAAAGAGAGTGGTTACAACTTACCGATGAGCACCTTTTTGTACTTAAGTTCTGTTTTTAGATAGTTATGATCTAACGCATCTCTTTATTTCATTATTTAAAAAGAGTGCAGATGCAATGATTACCTTGCCTTCACAGGTGTAAGGAGAATTTTAGTTACGTCATCGTACAGCAGGGTTGGTATCATTACAATAAATATCACCCTCTTGCGCTGAAGTGTCTTACTTTTTTTTATTCTACCAATGGCTACACTGATTTCTTAAAAGCCAACTTTATATTAATGATTATATTACTTTATATTACCTTGTTGTGGGCGTTTCGAATCAACCTGCCCAACCTCGTGATTCTTTGAGGGGGGTCGTGATTGTACACGCGTTATAAAAACAATGTCTAAAACTTTTTGTAATATCAACACTGCCACCTTACGGTGCAAGTTGTAAGTACGTCAGACCATGGTCCATGGTCCGACATACGTCATATCTTATTAGTCATCAGTAAATAAAATCAGTTTGTGACTACGTGTAAATTACATTCAAGTGTACATTAGGAGCTTCATCTGTGTAACTTTCATTACAAGTGGGAACGGAGTCTGAGTTTACGTTTCGGTCCTGAAATATATGCCATATTGGTGGTAAGTATATCCCTCTAACATATATTATTACCTGAACAATAAAACTTGAGTTTTTATGTGGATTTCATCACCGTTACTTTATTTCATATACTATGTACGTGAATATAACATTTCTTTTGAGCATATTCTGTAACGAGTGAGAGGCATGAATCGTTATATACATATGAACTTTGTTGCATGCTTCTTTTCTCAAATCGGGATCCATCAATATAGTCATGTGAAAATTACAAATGTTGTTCGCATATACGTTCTGTTCTCCTTTTCTTATACACTGCTTCCTTTCGAGCAGTACTTTCCATCATTTTGGTAATGACTCACCTCAGTAAGGGTTGACATACTCCTGAGGGAATATTATTGCTCCATGATTAATTTCCGACCCTAACCTTACGTCAACCGTGGACCCAACATGATTGCATGGCCTACTTATGAAGCAATATTATTGTCGCGGGAGATTACGAAGGATCACCCGGTAAATACTAGTTCATTTTATGGTATGTTCCACTTTTACATTTTGGTGAACTGTTTCTTGGGGGGGGGGGTACTTTTTGCTTTACGTTGAGTGTTTGTATCTTTGTTTCTTACTTCGTTGCACTTATTGTGGTTGTTGGTGTTGTTTTTGTTTTTTGATTGAATGTATTTCGTGCAAATCGCATAGCTGAAATAAATTCGTTCACTTTATTTTACCAACATGCAGGGCCGATAGTAAACAGCAACATGGCATCAGGCTTTTCAATTTCTGCAGATGATACTAAATGTGAGGGATGCTGCACCGAGGACACAGCTCACGTGTCATACCGAGTAGAAGTAAGACAGAAGCTTTGTGATGGCTGCGCCCATGATAAACAGGGCTCCATCAATACCGCCGAGTGGTTCTGCCAGAAACACATAACGGACAAGGCCAAGATCTTCTGCTTGACTCACGATGTCCCTATCTGCGAGGCATGCGCGATCACCATACACAAGTCATCATGTACCCTTGGAGAAATAGAGGACACTCTGAAGGATAGGAAAGATGACTTGGTTCGTTTGATCGAGGCGAGTAAGACAAATGAAGAAACGTTCAGCCATCAGATGAAATCAGTCGATGAGGAACTTGGTGGACTCGAGCAACATTTTGCAAGGGAGGAGGAGAAACTGAGACTGGCTTATGAAAAAGAAGAGAAGAAGCTTAAGGAATCATTCGGAGATCATCAGCGAAAACTGAAGGAGGTATCCACCAGGCTTCGTGACATGACCGAATGCCTTCGAGGTCAACCTGAGAAGAAATGCAAAGACCTGGTTGAGATGCGGGCACGGGCTGAAGAACTGTTGACGAACAAGAGCGATCTGATGAGGGACTTTCAGGATATCAATAACTCCCTGACATGTTTGACAAACCAGAGTAATCCAGATATCAACGTGAAGGTTGTTATGAAGAGGGTTATGGGTGTGGCCAAGAAGGTTTCCTTTACGGAAAATGATAGTCATGGGATCGGAACCATTGAGGCTCCAGTCGAAACCTGGGTCCCAAACGATGAATACAACCCAGAAATCGGAAAACTGTCCTACATGATGGGTGCGATCAGCGGGACTGAAGTAGTCATAAAAGACAATGAAAAGCACTCTATCTATATCGTCAATGTAGAGGCTAAAACCAAGAAAAAGGTGATCAAAAGTAACAGTCCATACGACTTATGGCGATGTGTGCCACTGAAGGACGTACGTCGTAGAATCGTGTGTGGATCCAATGATGGTGAGGTCATCATTTGTGATCGCTCTTGGAAAGCACTCACAATCATCAGGGTAGCTGAAAGTTCTCCTGTATGCGTCGCTGTGAACAAAGATGGTTTGATCCTCGCCAACTCCATCGGCTCTGGAACGATCGGGCTCTACGACCCTGCTGACGGCAAACTTCTTAAATCCATCGTGAAGAAGACTCCGATATATGACATGTGTGCTCTCGCATCGGGACAAATCGTGATCCTTAACGAGTGCGTCGAAGGCATCGACGTGACTGTCTTGGATGAATCGGGCGAGATCCTTGCTTCCAAGCACTGTCACGGCGAGGGAATCAAAAGCCTTGTTGTCGACCGCGGCCACGATTTGATCTACCTTCTCTCGTGGGATCGTCACCACTCCGATTACAAGGTCTGTGTGTTGTCCACCTCTGCAGAGTTTGTTGCAGAACGAGTTGCTGAATGTGAGCCATCGTTCTGCAGTCCAAGCTACGCCATTCCTAGACCTGACAGGATGGTCATCTACACCGATGGAAAGTTACTCACCTTCAGAAAGACCACAAGAGGATTACATCAACTTCTTGCTGAGATTAAACTGAAAGAAGGAGCTGTTTGAAAACCTAGCCATATTAGATGAAAATTTGTTGAACAGTATTTGTGGAAATAACATCTCGATCCGCCTTCTACCAGTTGTAACGTTGAGAAGATATTGTAGCTTATTCTCTCTTCATTATATCAATATCGATATCAATATAAATATAGTAATGATTAGTGCCCGATTGGTCAGACTGTTAAGCATCATCTCCGCTTTAAGATGTAACAAGAATGCAATGTAAATAATTTTTGAAATCAATCAAACTTTGAGTAAAGTATTTTTGTTTGGTATTGTTAATGAATTACAGCAAACTGCTGGGAATAAGCTTCTTTACACTTTACAAATATTATGACGCACCATTCCATATTCTTTATTGTGCAAACATTATTGTTATATGAAATGAATAAAAAATCAATCAATCAATCAATCAATCAATCATCATTCACACTTCGGTTCACTTTTATTTTTCTGGATATTAATATTTAGAATATCATAATGTAGCTGAAAACACGTAATATGATTGATAGCATAAGTCGTGAACATGTTTACTAGACAGGCATATTTAATTTAATTATCTATTGTATTTCATGTTCAAGTTATCAGATATGGCTGTACATCACTAACATCCTTTGGCAAGAACTTTGGAACAAACTACCCTTAGGTGTCAACAACTGTCAGACTGTCAACCAATTCAATACTTATACAGTAGGCTACGGTTGTAACATGTGAAAGGGGGAGCATTCTTTTTATTATCATCAACATTATTATCGTTATTCTTATCATTACAATTATTATTATATTATAATATTTGATAATATCATTATCATCAATATCATTATTATTGTTATTATTATTCATAATATTGTTATTATTATCTACAATATTAACAAGTGCACCACACTTTTCCTATGCGTTACCTCTACTGGCAATTTGTTATTAATTGGAATGGATGAATGTCTTTGATGAAGCAAATGAGATTCCACATGAGATCTGGTTAAACTAAACCTGTTGCATGAAATGTGCTGGAACACAATGTAATGTAAATACAATGAGCAATAATACAAGATATCTCTGTACATATGGTATGAGTTTGTACATACTTATATTTGTTTCATTTATCCATGTAGTGTAAGAGTTAAGGATTTTAAAAGTCTTTGATATATTTCAATGTAATATATTCATGAAAGGCATGTTATTCCATTTAAGTTTCTTATAGTCCTTCGTTTCGTGTCCCCTTATCTACGAAATGTTCATACTTCATCGTTTATGTCACGCTGTATGATAATGACGTGTACATCAAATATAGGCTTTTCATTTTCATAAGGATTCTCATTATGCTCATTGTTAAGTTGTTTAAAATCCTATTATATCAACCTAGTTTAAGACAAAACATTAACGTTTTACTCAGTGTGATTTCTGCAAAAGATACTAGGATGTCATGACGTTCTGGTATGAAACGTATGTAGTTGATCAAACTTTAAAGATGAGTTTAAACTCCGCATACCCTTACTTATTACCATGTATATACTACGTACATTTGGTGCTAAGCACTTTCGAGTTTATGACAGGCTGTTGCCAACTCACACGACTCTCAAGTACCGCAAAATTAAAGTCTTCATCTAGGAATCAACCTAACATGTTGCCTTATGTGATAATTGTATATGATGGAGTATTGTTTGAATGTATGACATCGTATGTCTGTTTGTTTGTTTAGAGGCGTGATGAGAACGGTACCAATATTTCTAATTCATGGTGATATTAAAATCGTATTCATGATATTGATAGCAATACAAACAAACCCGTCTATTCAAAGATTCGTTATGTTTATGATTTCTTTTCACATGGGAAGAGGCTCTGTCTTATGTTATATTGCAATAACTATGTTTTAAGTCTTAGATTTATCTTTCATTTCCATGACAAAAAGAAAACACGTAGGTCATCATATAGTAGGGACTGACCCCTTTCTGTGTTTGCCTTTAAACATTGGTTATTACTAATAGAATGAGAAGCAACCTTTGTGATCTAGTCTTCCGCTGTAAGAGGAACAGGAGCTTCCTGCTTTAGGGACAAGCATAAAGCATAAAGGTACGCATGCGCCATCTGAGGTCATCTTCTAAATAAAACCTGAAAGTTCATCACTTACCTTACAATTATAGATACATGAGCATTCTCTTTCTTTTGTCATAAGAGGGAGGAGGTGAGCAAATACACAATTTTGTTCGAGAGTTCAATGTCTATATTAAGCTGACATAGGATCCAGTGTACTCTTTCAAGATATTATAGGTGTACTTGCGGTTCCTTTTTCCTTTGCTATTTTGTATTGCAGTAAATATGACTGCACCACCTGATGTAAGTTTCGAAATAAAACCTGAAAGTTCAACACATATCTTACAATTTTACAATAGATACATTAGCATGTCACAAAAACTGAGCAAAGTGTCCGAATGTTTAATGTCTAGGCTGACCAACTATCTCGAGTATTCTCTCTATTATGATATAGAGAAAGACGCGGGAAGGGGGGGGGGGGTGGGGTGACTGAGGTACCCGTGTCTCCTTTGTCTTTGAAAACTTGTTATTTTGTATGGCATAAGTATTTATATTTTTCCATACACGCTCATATCAGCTCCCTCTGTAGATAAATAATCACTCTCTAAAAATCATGCCATATAGACCTTTCATTTTGGATTGGACTGGAATTGGGGATCAACGTCTACAGCGACTTGTTTACTCTAAACTTGTAACGCGATATTGAGTGAAATTCCATTGAAATATTCCGTGTTTATATAGTATTCGCTGAAAAGGCCATAAAATATCAAAGTATTTCATTCATAGGGAAACAATATTTCTAAAGTGCGTTGGAAATTAAAACCGTGGATTGCAGCTCCGACAGAATAAATTCTGCCACGTAGTCATGAACCATGATGCCAACTAATGCCGGGGCTCGAACCTATGTCAGCCTTTTGCATCACATGTCAAGTGTTACATTTTCTATAGGCTATTATCACACATGAAATCAAAGTGTCCAAACTTCAAAGAGCTGAAATAATGATGATTGGTCAAAACTTCCGAGTGCAATGCATACAGTTTCTTTTAGTGTTTTTTAAATAAAAAGTGGCCTGTGCGTTTACTATACAAAATACATGGCTGGGAAGCGGCAATGTAAATTTCCATTGTTATTATTTTATGTTGAGCACTCAGTAATAATGGCTATATTATTGTTAGAAGCTTGATTACCAATTGTAAGTTGGTTTATGTGCATTTGCTATTCCAAGGAGTTATAACTCATTGGCTATTCTAAACTTTATACCAGGCACTTATTCTTTGTTATGGCATCACCGAGGAATAGGTCTATCTGACCTGCGCTGATATTTCGTTGATCTTCATACTAGTGCTATATTTCGATTGAAGGAGCTGTTGGATGCATTAATATTGTATGTACGTAATTGTATGAAAAGACTTAGCTCATAAATGATTACGCCCATGTAACATTAATAATAGAATATGACAAGGGTGCCACGATTGCCCTAGTCTACCATCAAATGGTTCGGTATGTAACATGGGCAGTTGACAAGATTGAATAGCAATTTGCAACACAGAGCAATATCGCCATCTAGTGGTGTTCTACTGGTAATAAAAATATAAATTTTACAATAATTGTACAACATAGAAGAAATAACCTATTTCGGGTAAACTTGCTGGCTGCAGATAAATCAGTTGACTAATAAATTGTTGCGCCACTGACAGATTCACCAAAGTAGCAAGATTATCACATTCCTATTTACATTATTCTTCTACGGGTTCTGCGAGAGAGGTGTGTTTTGAATCACATGTACCTTACTAGAAGCCTGTACGAGTAAGTATAAGCAACTTTTAAGATGAAGTATTACTTAAGTATTAAATACAAATGTTTCATTTTTAAAACAATGTATTGCGCTAATGAGGTTACGTGATAACTACAAAATGATGATAAAGGGGTTTGGAGCAGAAAGCAAACTAGAGAAAGTTGCAAACCAGGCTACAAGATTACTATTAATTTTAATGACTCGGATAATTTTTTTTAATGGGATACATATTGTCATCTTTGGGAAGGGTCCTTCCTTTTCTTCCAGGTTGCAATATTCTCGTAGAGATGCTAGTGCTATGTGCACTAGATGTCAAAGCAGTGTACTTGATTGTCTTCGGGCAATTATACGTATACATGTAGATGACCAGGGTTGTGATGCCAGTAGGTGCACATAGGTATGCATTCAGACACTTATCGAACACTACTGGGTGAAGACAATTTTGAGCAACATCTTTGATTTTTATTCTTTTTAGCTGCCTAAAGGAAAGGGACACAACGATCTGTAAATATGGCGTCAGGATTTTCAACTGAAAATGAGAGCAAATGTGAGGGTTGCCTTGCCTTTGGCAAAGCCCATGTCTGCTACAGGATGGAGGTCAGACAACAATTATGTGACGACTGTGCACAACTAAACGGATATCTGATCAAGGAAGATTATGTGAGACAGTGGTCCTGTACGAAGCATCCCCAAGAATCCGCCAAGATGTTCTGTACAACCCATGATGTCTTAGTTTGTGAGACATGTGCCTCGACGGAACATCGAAAGGAGTGCAGTTTGCAGGACGTAGTCGATACATTTGTGGATCGCAAAGAAGAGTTAACTTTCCTCATAGAAGAAGGGAAGAATAGGGAAGAAGAGATGCTGGAAAGAAGCAGAGTCATCAAAGACCGTGTTGCAAAGATAAAAGAGCATTATGCTAAGGAGGAGAGACGTCTGAAGAAGGCATATGCGGACGAGATAAAGAAAGTTACAGATAGGTTCGGATTGCTGATGAGAGAGCTAAAAGAAGGATCCGTTGTCGTTCGCGAGAAAGTGGGCAAGCAGATGGAAGACGCAGACAAGGTTTGCAAAGACATGGTCGAGATCCACTCAAAGGCGGAAGAAATGATGAATAATGACGAACTGCTGATGAGCGAGTTCACCAACTTTACCCGACTATGTTGTTGCAAGTTCGAGGGGAAAATCAATATCAGCGAATCGGATCGTGCCTTGCAAGTTGCCGAGATGGTGAACTTTGAGAGAGAAGAAGGTCAGAGAATAGGAGAGATAAACATGCCTGTGGAGACGTGGGAGGTCGAGCGGAAATTCCGTGTGGGTCAGAAGGCGTTTTCCTGCATGATAGGGTCAAGCAGCAGCAATGAGGTAGTCATCAAGGATAACCACGATGCTTCTGTTCATTTGCTAAGTTTTCGTGATGGCAAGGAGAAGAGAGTCATTGAGAGCAAGAATTCTCATGACATGTATAAGTGCAGTTTTCTTAATGACGGGCGAATCGTAGGTGGTTCCTGTGATGGAGATGTCGTTATCTTTGACCAGACGTGGAAGCATATAAGGACAATTAGCGTGGTTCTCTCACCGAGCGCTCGAGTTTCAGTTTCCGTGGACGGCGATGGGAACGTCCTCGCCTCTGCCCTAGGTCAGTCTTCCATCTGCGTCATCAACCCACACAACGGGGAGATTGTGAGATCGCTTACCGTCGCCAACAAGGCGATATACGAGGTTCATGCAATGGCAAACAACAACATTGCCATTCGCACCAAGTGTTCTAAAGGCCAAGACGTATGTGTCCTCAACCAAGACGGTGTGGTCATTTCCACTGTCCATCTTCACACCAAGGACATGAGAAGCATGGCCGTAGACAGGTCAGGAGATGCGCTTTATGTAATGTATCAAGTTTCCCCGCTTAACTTTGCCATCGATGTGATGACGTTCGGACGTTCTGCAGGATCAAGGAAAATTGTTGACTGTTCGAAAACTCCGTTTAGTCCAAACTTTGTTCTCCCGGACAATTCTAAGCTTGTGGTTCACAGTGAGGGAAAAGTCCTCGTTTACAGGAAAACTAACCGCGGTCTCGGTGAACTCCTGACTGACTCGGTATCATGTTAGAAAGACTGATCACGCATTCCTCCCTTAACGTGGTACTTAATTGTTCAAACAAGAAATATTTGAGACAGAAGTGTACTTGTTGTAAATAGTACTGTATATAAGCATAATAAAAATATATCATAACGTAAGTCCATGGTATTGTCCCGTACGTCAAAAAGCAAAATCATTAAATCATCAGATATATGTACTTAAAAAGTACATGCCTGATAATTGTGTTAAGTTAGAAGCCCCACTGGTTCTTTTTACAGACCAATCTGGAAAAAAGACATTGATGTCAAAATATGTTCAGAACTCTACAATACCTTGTTGCGTATAAGGGACTCTAAATTACCAAATACATTATTGGACTTGTATTATCGTAAGTGCTTTTACAATTGAATAGTACATCACTCCGTTATACTATAGGTTGCTATATGGAGTGTCCTGTAGGATGCAGTGTGGTATGTAGATCCACTCTCCTCCCCTGTTTGGGTAACACTCATAAAGTGTTTTTTAATTTTTATTTTTGTTATACTTTTCTTTATATGTACGGGTTTTGTGCATCCGTCAAGCCATTCTAAAACATTCTCCAGTGTGTTTTTAATAGCATTTTTATTGTCTGTTACAATCTTCTCAAACACGAATCGTAAAACATAACATTCAAACATTAAGTTTCAGGATACCATGGGATTTTCAGTGGTATTGGAATAATACCAGTTTTTATATAGTTAGAACATGGTAAAAAAAAAACGGCCCCGAATATCCACATATCTTTCTTTACATGGATATTTAACATCGTATGCCTTTTAGAATATGCTTAATAAATACCTTTCGTTTCGACTTTAACAAAGTTATTACACACCCCCCCCCCCCCCCTGTACGTACAACCCATGCACTGAAATCATTTAGAAATGTGGGAATAAGTAAATGGAATGATTTAAACGAGAATATAAGATCAAGTTCAACTTTGTCTAGGTTTAAAGTTTTGTGCAAAAGGGAACTATTTATTAATTTGTAAAACTGGGTAGGAGTATAAGTTTTAATCTCATATTTCGCATTTTTCATGTGTTTCTTCTTCTTCCTTTTTCTTTTAAATATTCTACTCTCTTCTTCTTCTTCTTCTTCTTCTTCTTCTTCTCTCTCTCTCTCTCTCTCTCTCTCTCTTATAATATGCTTTAAAGTACATTGCATTGTGTGTGTGTGTGTGTGAGTGAGTATGGCTGAGTGTGTTTGCAAGATATTTGTAATTGTTTTGTAATAAGTAGGAATATACATGTATCTCTTTTTTGTTTTGCTTGTTATTGCATGTTTGTATTATATTTGTATTTAATTCTATGTTAATGGGCCCCATTTACAAGCTCTGCTTCTCAGGGGTCCATAGCCTGTCATCATGTTATAATTATTGTTTCAGTACCAGTGTCATTGTAAATTGTTTTTAATGATTGGCTGAATAAAATTGAATTGAATTGAACAAAAAAATAGCCTTTTTTTGTGAGGTACACAATTTGATATAACTCGGCCTTACGTCATTTGCCTATTCATTATTTTGGTTTTTATCCGTTACTTAAACCAAATTAAAAGATTAAACGTAGAAAAACAAAAATGTCACATTCTAAGAATATATATAATTGCTCAACACCCAAGTTTTATAAATGAGAGGTAGGCAAATTTTACCCTTTTACTGCCTGCCATATTGCATTAGAAGTCTGAATCTTTTTTCTGTTTATAGGAATGTGGAGCGTGTTTTTTTTCCCTCTCGTAATCTCACATTATCTATTATTGTCTTGCAAAGGATTTCAGCATATTTATAGCTTTTTAATTTCCAAAATGTTGGTTTCAACTTTTATGGCGTATGTGTGAGCATTCATTTTATTCCTAAAGAATATTTAGCTTTGGTGAGATTCTTTTAAGCAGTGATTTATTTACGTTTCTAAAAACGCTATTGTCGACGAGACGTACGTAGCCTAAATCATGTAGTTTTAGAAAGTATCTAATTAACAGTCAATACAGTACATGCAGCTTCTACATTCGTTTTAGAGTCATGTATTCTGTCACGTATTGCACGTATTGTCATAGAGTTAAGAGGGCAAGCTATCGTCCCAAAGATCAGTTTGAGATCCGTTCAGGCCTGTGTGGAGCTTCCTCTGTATATCCTATCTCATGTATCACCTCTGAAACACAATGTATCTCTCAAAATATTACATGTTACACCTTTTCCTTCCTATTCAGGTCGCTACTACTTTCCCCGGCATTACAACAAAACCCATCGTGATCAAACCAGGGCTAAGTTTCTTAAAACTGAGTTCGAATAACAATGCCAACAAATCTATGTCAAATCTGCTTAAAGGTAAAGACCAGTAATGGTCATGCGATTGCATTGTGAAAGAAACGTTGTGGAATCGATCAGAAAAGGTCGATCATCTAGCATCTAGCATCTGCAAGGTTCTGGAATCATCAAAATGATAAGAAATTTGGCTCATTCTTCGTAAAGTTACAAGCACTATACACAGAAAGATGTATATGGGACTACCCTATCTCTCTCACCAGACCATGAGAGAAATAAATTTACCAAATATATGAATTAGTAGGCGGTTTCCCAGCAAATTTTTTATCATCATGTATTAGTCAAAACATATTCTTTCACATGATTGGTAATGAGAGCTTCCATTTCATTTTTTGAAATTGGGGCGTTGCCAATACTGGTCTTTACCTTTAACTTTCAATTACAGGTTACAATTTTGTGAATATGTATCAATAAAATATATCTGGAGTGTCGTCTACACTTCAAAACTACGTAATTCAAAATGTGGAAATTCTCATTGCTATATACTTAAACATGCACTATCAATCGAGCATTCACGTAAATACCCATGTTCACAGTGAGTACTTTAAGACACAAGAGAAAGAAAGAACGCAAGGGAGCCGGAGAGAGAAAGAGAGAGAGAGAGAGAGAGAGAGAGAAAGAGAAAGAGAGAGACATAGACAGACAGAGCGAAAGAGAGGAGGCAGAGAGATATAGAAAGACAGGTAGGGCCGGAAAGCTTTCCCTGCCTTTTAGGAAGGGGTAAGATTAAAGGGCCCATGACATCGAAATACAAGTCTATTCCTGTTGGTGTGCAGTCCTGCATATCTCATATTTTGATATGTAAACTTCTGAATTTGTTTCATAGATTTTTTAATATTTTATGAAATATTTGTTTTTCAAACTTGCTAAGCTCCACCCCAAAAACCTGCAGATCTCATTCCCCTTGTGACACCATCTTTCAGTCATCAATGAGCTAACTTGAGAAAGTGGTATGTATCTTTGCCGAAGTCGACAAGGACTGCACACCAACAGGAATACACTTGTATTTCGATGTCATGTGCCCTTTAAGGTACACCTTTCATATGTTACCTTCACCTGACCACATGCACTTCACTCCATGTCACCCCCCCCCCCCCCCCACTCCGGGGTCAGAATGGCCGCATGCGTGTTACAAAAATGTCCGGTTAAGGGGTACTGGCTCCATGTATATTTACCCATTCTCTGCAAGTGCATTCTTTATCCTCGTACACCTTCATTCATCTTCGTACACATCACACCCTCAAACGTCACACTCTCATGCACCTTCCCCCATGTCCCCTATGTTTATCGATCTCACATCCGTTTACACCTTCGCGCATCCTCATACATCCTTACCACACACCTTCGCCCACCCTAATTCACCCTACACTCGTATACCCCTTAACGAAGCCTGGTGCACCTCCAGTAACCCGCTCATATACATCCATCCACCCGCATGCACCTTCACCATAACACACCCATCCACCTCATCTTCACCCACCCTCATTCATCCCACACCCTCATTCAGTACCTTCACAAACCCTCATACACCTTCCACACACACCCATCCACCTCACACCTTCACCCACCCTTATTTACCTCACACCCTCGTACACCTTAATAAACCCTCATACACCTCAACCCACCCTCATACACCTTCCTCACACACCTTTCCACCTCACATCTTCACCCACCCTCGTTTACCTTATACCCTCGTATATACGCCTTCATAAACCCTCATACACCTCCAAAACACACCAATCCACCCTCATTCACCCTACACCCTCGTACAGCTCAACCCACCCTCATACACCTTCCCCACGCACCCATCCGCCTCACATTACACACCCATCTGCCACACACCTTCACCCCAAACCCTCATACACCTTCACCACACACCTATCCACGTCACTTTGCACACCCATATCTGCCTCACACCTTAACCCCACACCCTCATACACCTTCACGGACACTCGTACACCTCCAACCACCCCCATACACCTTCTCCACACACCCATCCACCTCACACTTTCACTCACCCTCATTTACCTCACACCCTCGTACACCTTGGCAAACCCTCATACACCTCCACCACACACCAATCCACCCGCATTCACCTCACACCCTTGTACCCCTTCACAAGCCCTCATGCACCTAAAACACACCAATCCACCCTCGTACCCCATCACAAGCCCTCATACACCTCCAAAACACACCAATCCACCCTCATTCACCCTACACCCTCGTACACCTTCGTAAACCCTCATACACCTCCACCACACTCCAATCCACCTCACATCTTCACCCACCCTCATACACCTCCTAAACACACCAATCCACCCTCATTCACCCTACACCCTCGTACACCTCCAAAACACACCAATCCACCCTCATTCACCCTACACCCTCGTACACCTTCGTAAACCCTCATACACCTCCACCACACTCCAATCCACCTCACATCTTCACCCACCCTCATACACCTTCATTAACCCTCATACACTTCCAACACACACCAATCCACCCTCATGCACCTCACTACCTCGTACCTAATTCACAAGCCCTTTTACACCTCCAACACACACATATCCACCTCACACCCTCATACACCTTCACCATCCTCTTTTACCTCACACCTCCACTCACCCTCAAAAACCTTCACCACACACCTATCCACCTCACACCTTCACCCACTCGCATACACCTTCACCCACCCCCATCCACCTTACATCTTCACCCATCCACCTCACACCTTCACCACAATCCATACACCTCACGCCTTCACCCACCCTCATACACCTTCACCACACTCCCATCAACCCACCCTTATACACCTTCACCCACCCTCATGCACCTTCACCCACCCTCACCCACCCTCATACACCTTCACCATACATCCATCCACATTCACCACACACCCATCCACCTTACACCTCCACCTCACACCTCCATCCACCTCCACCCACCCTCATACACCTTCACCACACACCCATCCACCTCACACCTCCACCCACCCTCATACACCTTCACCAAACATCTATCCACATTCGCCACCACACACCCATCACCACACCTCCACCTCCACCCATCCACCTAACACCTCCACCTCACACCTCCATCCACCTCCACCCACCCTCATACACCTTCACCACACACCCATCCACCTCACACCTCCACCCACCCTCATACACCTTCACCACACACCCATCCACCTCACACCTCCACCCACCCTCATACTAGGTATAGCACACCAAAAATAAGTAAAACAAACACATGTTATTTGATGATTGCAAATGATCAAGCTTTATGAAAGCTTCAAAAAACAAAAAAACAGAAATTGAAATCGGTCAATGCGTTGTGATTTTATACCATTTTTTTTATATCGCAAAATTACCGAAAAACCTGCCAGAAATGGTCAAATTGGCAAAAATTGCAAAATTCGACAAAGTTGACAACTTAATTCATCTTTTTCTTGGACACAAATAATAAATTAAATTATCAGACACTAAAATATCATCTTTGTGGTAAAAAATACAAAAAAGAAAATTCATATATCTATTACCGTTTTGAAAACAGAAGCAAACAAAATAAGTCATTTTTGCCATTTTTGCGAATCTGCAGATATGAAAAAGTTGTGAAAATAACCAAGTCCGCCTAATTAATATGCGCATATGTAATCAAATCAAAACCGAACATGATACATCAATGAAACCTATGTATATCAGACAGGTATGGAAATATATTTTTTTTGAAGAAAAAAAAAAATTATGAATATTCATCAAATATGTAGGTCATTTCAGCTAATTATAATATATATAGGAAAGTCAAACTGTTCATTTTGTTGGCATTTTTCAAATCATATATTTATAGATCATATTTACACCAAATATTAACATTAAATTCCAATTATTTTTGTAATGCCAATAAAATATGAGGATGGAAATTACTTGGATCACGGTTACAGCTACTTCCTCATTTGTTTCACAAATTATTCAGAAAAACCAATCATAATTATGATAAGAATTTGTAGACTTTCAGCTACATCACTATATAGTTATCTTTTAAAACAATGTCAGATTTAAGGATTTATGACGATTTTCCGAGAAACTATTCAACAGGCCATAACATTCCACAGGGACTGAATTTCAGAGAAAAACAAAATTTGGTGACCCCAGTACAGTTGTAGCTACCTTGAGTGTAAACAACAAATTGATTCAATGAGTGAAGCACATGAGGATATTGCATTTTGTAGGCGAATTTTATAAATTGAGGTGCATTTTCAAAACGCAGAATAACAGTCAATGAGCGATCAGCAGGCCATGTCGCACATGGCTGAAAACACAATATTCTAATTAATTATTTAACATATTTTCCACATGCCTATAACAAAGAAACTACACAGAAGTGTGTTTAAAGGTATGCTTGAAAGATATGTGAAATAAAAATTTGAAAATATTGTTTAGTTTTTTTTAAATAAATTTACGAAAATTGCTATTTCTACCAACTTACTGTTTTTGTGTGTGTGTGTGTGTGTGTGTGTGTGTGTGTGTGTGTGCATGGGGCAGACTGTGTGCACAGGCAGTGTGATCACCCTACTCATACACCTTCACCACACACCCATCCACCTCACACCTTCACCTACCTTCATACACCTTCACCACACACCCATCCACCTCACACCTCCACCCACCCTCATACACCTTGACCACACTCCCATCAACCCACCCTTATACACCTTCACCCACCCTCATGCACCTTCACCCACCCTCATACACCTTCACCATACATCCATCCACATTCACCACACACCTCCACCTCACACCTTCATCCACCTCACCTCACACATCCATCCACATTCACCACACACCCATCACCTCATACACATTCACCACACTCCCATCAACCCACCCTTATACACCTTCACCAACCCTCATGCACCTTCACCCACCCTCATACACCCTCATACACCTTCACCATACATCCATCCACATTCACCACACACCCATCACCTCACACCTCCACCCACCCTCATACACATTCACATCCATCCACCTCACACCTCCAACCACCCTCATACACCTTCACCACACACCCATCCACATCACACCTCCACCCACCCTCATACACCTTCACCCACCCTCATACACCTTCACCATACATCCATCCACATTCACCACACACCCATCGCCTCACACCTCCACCCACCCTCATACACATCCATCCACCTCACACCTCCATCCACCTCACACCTCCAACCACCCTCATACACCTTCACCACACACCCATCCACATCAGACCTTCACCCACCCTCATACACCTCCACCCTTCATCATACACCTCCACCCACACTCATACACCTCCACCCACCCTCATACACCTCCACCCACACTCATACACCTTCACCCACCCTAATACACCTCACATCTCAACCCACCCTCATACATCTTCACCCACCCTCATACATCTTCACCCACCCTCATACACCTCCACCCACACTCATACACCTTCACCCACACTCATACACCACACGCCCATCCACCTCACACCTCCATCCCCTCACATCTCAACCCACCCTCATACGCCTTCACCACACATCCATCCACATTCACCACACACCCATCACCTCACACCTCCACCCCCACCCACCCTCATACACCTTCACCACACACCTCCATCCACCTCACACTTCCACCCTCATACACCTTCACCACACACCCATCCACCTCACACCTCCACCCACCCTCATACACCTTCACCACACACCCATCCACTCACCCTTATACACCTCACACCTCCAACCACCCTCACGCACCTTCACCACACACCCATCCACCCACCCTTATACACCTCCACCCACCCTCATCAACCTTCACCACACACCCATCCACCTCACACCTTAACCCACCCTCATACACCTTCACGAATCCTCATACCCGCATACACCTTCGCCCACCATCATACACCTTCACAAACCCTCATAAATCTTCACGAACACGCATACCCGCACACACCTCCGCCCACCATCATACACCTTCGCGAACCCGCATACACCTCCGCCCACCATCATACACCTTCACGAACCCTCATACCCTCATACACATTTCACGCAGCCTCAATTGAAAAGTGAATTAACCCCTCGTTTATTCATTATCATTAGTTATATGTCACTTTAATGAACAAAATTTTGTTTTTTAATTGAAAATAAAAATAAAATATGATTCCCTTTAAGGTGTTCATTTTAAGGTGTATTAAGAGGTAAGATTTATGTACAAATCTGTATACATCCAGAAGAATGAAAAGTATGGATTTCCAGTGTACTTGTTTGTTATTATTTATTTGATACACAACAGACAAGGAATATTTAAAAATATATTTAAAAACAAATCAAAGCAACTGAATAAGCATATATACAATGGAACTTGAACAAAAAACATGGACTTTAAAGCCATGAGTATGACAACTATGAACTGAAGGGGACGTAATATCACGAAAGTAAAATGGAGATGTAGTAACATTCGGAACCCTGAAAACATTTTTGGCAGGTGCGTTTGTGTTCTCATACGCCTAATAAGGTCACATTTCTGTACAAATCTCGTGTCATATTCAGAACATTGAATGCCTTTTTTTTTCCTAGTATGACTGGTCATGTGTCTCGTGAGGCGAGATTTCAAGGTAAATATCTTATTACACTCTAAATAAAGATAAGGCTTTTCTCTACAATGTAAAACCTTAGGTGTCTACTGAGATCAGGTTTCTAAGTAAATATCTAATAATAATACTACTACTAATAATAGTCACAATTGTATGGTGCTTAGTACTAATGGTCTCTTTGTTTACAAGATAATTCTGAATTTTAGCTATTTTAAAACATCAATCACACAACACCTGTATAAGCCTTTTCTAAAAATAGGTTGAGATTTGTTAGACATGCAAGCTACATCGAGAGCTCCGATATTGTTATTTTCCATTATGTATAAGCAGGTGCTTAGTAAGGCTAGTCTTAAATGAAAATCTCTTATTGCACTGAGGACAGTGATATGGTTTTTCTCCAGTGTGTATAACCATATGCTGAGATAGGTAACTATTAGTAGCAAATGTCTTACCACACACAGTACACAAGCAAGATTTTTCACCAGTGTGTGTTTTGAAATGTCTTAACAGTTTATATTTTACTTCATATTGTTTGTTACACTCTGAACATGGATAAGGCTTTTCTTTAGCATGTTGCAACATGTGCCTTGTAAGGTTACCTTCAACGGCAAATGCTTTCTTACACTCAGAGCATTGATAAGGTATTTCTCCAGTATGTTGCAGCATGTGTTCTTCTAAGGGGCGTTTAGTACAAAATCCCTTCCCACACACAGAACACAAATATGGCTTCTCACCCGTATGAGTTCTCATGTGTCTTTTCAGGTACAATTTGGACTTAAATTTCTTGTTACACTCTACACATTGGTGAGGCTTTTCACCTGAATGTACAAGCATATGGTAAGCAAGACTACACCTCTTGGCAAATCGCTTACCACACTTATCACAGGAATAAGGCTTTTCACCCGTGTGTGTTCTTATATGTCTTTTCAGTCTACATTTTGTCGGAAATTTTTTGTTACACTCTGAACAATTAAAAGGAATTTGCCCAACATGATGTAGCATATGCTTTGTGAGTTTGCTTTGAACAGTAAACCGTTTATAACACTCTGGACAATGAATAAAAATTGCATCTGAATGTGTTAGCATATGGTCAGCAAGATTACTCGTGCTCGCAAGTTGTTTACTACACACAGTACAGGAATAAGGCTTTTCCCCAGTGTGTGTTCGAAAATGTCTCTTCAGTCGACATCTTGAGGGAAATTTCTTATTACACTCGGAACACTGATGAGACGTTTCTACGTTATGTATAAACATGTGTTCAACAAGCTTGGATTTGTCACTGAACACCTTATTACACACAAGGCATTGATGGGGTGTCCTTTCCATGTGTCGCCTTAAATGTTCTGTCAGTTGGAATTCTAATAGAAATTTCTTGTTACACTCTGGACATTGAAAAGGCATTTCATCTGGATGTGTAAGCATGTGTTCAGCGAGGTTACGCATGTTGGCAAGTTGTTTACTACATACAGCGCAAGAATAAGCCTTTTTGCTAGTGTGTGTTTGAAAATGTCTCTTCAATCGACATCTTGAAGGAAATTTCTTATTACACTCTGAACACTGATGAGACGTTTCTCCGGTATGTATAAACATGTGATCAACAAGCTTGGATTTGTCACTGAAGACCTCATTACTCACAAGGCATTGATGGGGTGTCCTTCCCATATGTCGCCTTAAATGTTCTGTCAGTTGAAATTCTAATGGAAATTTCTTGTCACAATCTGGACATTGAAAAGGCATTTCATCTGAATGTGTAAGCATGTGTTCAGCGAGGTTACGCATGTTGGCAAGTTGTTTATTACATACAGCGCAAGAATAAGGCTTTTCCCCAGTGTGTGTTTGAAAATGTCTCTTCAATCGACATCTTGAAGGAAATTTCTTATTACACTCTGAACACTGATGAGACGTTTCTCTGTTATGTATAAACATGTGTTCAACAAGCTTAGATTTGTCACTGAAGACCTTATTACACACAAGGCATTGATGGGGTGTCCTTTCCATGTGTCGCCTTAAATGTTCTGTCAGTTGAAATTCTAATGGAAATTTCGTGTTACAATCTGGACACTGAAAAGGCATTTCATCTGAATGTGTAAGCATATGGCCTGCAAGGTTACGCTTGTTGGCAAGTCGTTTACTACATACAGCGCATGAATAAGGTTTTTCCCCAGTGTGTGTTAAAACATGTCTCTTCAGTCGATGTCTTGTAGGAAATTTCTTGTTACACTCTGAACATTGATGAGGCATTTCCATTGAGGAAATGATCACAGAGGGTATGTCGTCACAGTCAATGGAAGTTTTTTCGTCATCCCTACATTCAAGTCTTTCGGCACCAAATTTCTGCAGACGTTTCTCATTTAGAATACTGTCTCTTGGCACAGAGTTGAATACATGGTCACAAATACCTCCTACATTGGTGTGTGAAGTATTCTGGTCCTCTGAGTCTGCATCCTTAATATTATTCCTATATTCAACTCTTAAGCTATCATTTTCTTCTGGACATTTCTCACTTTGAATGCTGTTACTTGAGTCAGAATTGATCGTACGGTCACAACTACCTTTTACATTGGTGTGTGAAGTATTCTGGTCCTCTGAGTCTGCATGAGGACTTCTTAACTGTAACGCATTTTCCAAACTTTGGTGCACGTTACTAGGACTGCAGATGGAGCCTGCAAATGATATAGAAAGTATCAGATTAAAGTCATTAAAAAAATATTACAAAATTATTGGTCAACATTTTATCAACCTTCTTTTGACAGCTACTTCATTCAGTTGTGTTAAAACAGGCTTCAACTCGGACACTTATACACTTGTACACTTATACATCTTGCTCTACTTGACCTTGAGCCATGCTTATTTCAAATTTCATTTCTAGTTTAAAGGAAAATCTAACCTAACTAGACAATTACTGAAGCGAAAAATTACAGAAGCAGAATGGTGAACATTTGGATGTAGACAAACAATAATATGAAATTTAAAAGTTGCAATCAATATATGCATGGGCACTTCAAATTGGTTGAATAGGTAATGTCACTGTGATGTAGTACCAAAAAACTCAGTAGACTAATAAGGTTTTTCTTCACGATGTACCAACGTGTGCTTAGTAAGGAAAGGTTTACCACAAAAGACCTTTACACACTGATAACATTGATGAAGCTATTCATAGCTTAGTATGTGTTTTCATATGAGTTTGAAGGGTACGTTTTAAAGAAAATCTTTTGTCACATTCTGAGCATGAATAAGGCTGTTCACCAGTGTGTGTTCTCATATGTAATTTCAGAGTTTCTTTTTGTCTAAATTTCCTATCACAATCGTCACATTGATAGGGCATCTCTCCAGTATGAAGCATCATGTGCCTTTTAAGGTTTGACTGACAGCTAAAGTCCCTATTACATTCAGAACATTGATAAGGCTTTTCACTGGTGTGAGTTCGTGCATGTTTCTTAAGGTAATACTTTGAATCAAACATTTGATCACAATGAGGGCATTGGGTATGCTTCACTCCAGTATGTACCTTCTTGTGTGTATAGAGATCTCCTTTACGAGCATATGTTTTTTTACATTCAGAACATTCATAAGGCTTTTCACCAGTATGTGTAAGAATGTGTTGCTTGAGACTGCTTTTAGTAGCACTTCTCTTACTGCATTCAGGACATTGATAAGGCTTTTCACCAGTGTGTGTCCTGATATGTGATATCAGAGTTTCTTTTTGTCTAAATTTGTTATCACACTCGTCACATTGATAGGGCATCTCTCCAGTATGAATCATCATGTGCCTGTTAAGGTTCGACTGAAATCTAAAGTCCCTATTACATTCAGAACATCGATAAGGCTTTTCACCGGTGTGAGTTCTGACATGTTTCTTAAGGTAATACTTTGAATCAAAGCCTTGATCACAAAGAATGCATTGGGCATGCTTTACTCCAGTATGAACCATCTTGTGTGTATTGAGATCTCCTTTATTAGCATATGTTTTCTTACATTCAGAACATTCATAAGGCTTTTCACTAGTATGTGTTAGCATGTGTTTATTGAGGCTGCTTTTAGTAGCACTTCTCTTACTGCATTCAGGACATTGATAAGGCTTTTCACCAGTATGTGTCCTCATGTGAGTTCTCAGGTGTGATTTTGAAACAAATTTCTTGCTACATTGAGGACATTGTTGAGTCCATTCTCTGTGGAATCGTATAGTGTGATTAGCAAGGCTACCTATGTCGGTAAATCTTTCACCACAAAAAGAACAGAGAAAGGGCTTTTCACCAGAGTGCGTTCTTAAATGGATTTTCAGATCAGATGATGATCTATATTTCTTATTACACTCAGAACATGAATGAGGTCTTTCACCAGTATGTGATAGCATGTGTTTATTGAGGCTTCCTTTAGTAGTACACCCCTTACTGCATTCAGGACATTGATAAGGCTTTTCATCAGTATGTGTTAGCATGTGTACATTGAGGCTACTTTTAGTAGCACATCTCTTACTGCATTCAGGACATTGATAAGGCTTTTCACCCGTGTGTGTCCTTATGTGAAATTTCAAATAACATGCTGAGTGAAATTTCTTGTTACACTGGGTACATTCATAAGCCTTATCCTTAGCGTGGAGTTTCTTGTGCCTTGTGAGGTATGTTAAAGCAGTAAACGTCTTACTACATTCAGGACACTTAAAAGGCCTTTCATCAGTGTGTGTAATCAAATGTCGTGCCAGAGTATATTTGCTATCATACTTCATGTTACACTCTGAACATTGATACAGAATTTCACTTGAGTGTGTTTTTAAATGGCTCGTCAGATTGTAATTAGAAACAACCTCCTTATCATACACAGAACATTGATATTTTCCACCTGTGTCCACTCTTAAATGTATATTTAGATAAGCTTTTGAGCGATATTTCTTGTCACACTTTGGACACTGATGGAACTTAGTAGTGGAATGTTGGTTCATGTGCTGTCTAAGGTTTCTTTTAGTATTAAACCGGCTACTACACTCAGAACACTGATACGGCTTTTCTCCACTGTGAATTAACATGTGCTGAGGGATACTCCTTTTATCAGAAAATCTCTTGTCACATTCAGGACATGGATAAGGCTTTTCACCTGTGTGTGTCCTTAAATGTCTTGCGAGGTCAGATTTTGAACGCCATTTCTTACCACACTCAGAACATTGGTGATATTTCTTTTCTGAATGTATTCCCAATGAGGGTGTAGCTCCACCATTTAACTTGGAACTGACTTTAACTGCATCCTTAATATTATTCCTACATTCAACTCTTTTGCCATCATTTTCTTCAGGACATTTCTCACTTTGAATGATGTTACTCGAGTCAGAGTTGATCGCACGGTCACAACTACCTTCTACATTGGTGTGTGAAGTATTCTGGTCCTCTAAGTCAGCATCCTTAATATTATTCTGATATTCAACTCTTTTGCTATCATTTTCTTCTGGACATTTCTCACTTTGAATGCTGTTACTTGAGTCAGAGTTGATTGCACGGTCACAACTACCTTCTACATTGGTTTGTGAAGAATGCTGAGAATCTGAGACTGCATGAGGACTTGTTAACTGTAACTCATTTTCCAAACTTTGACGCACGTTACTAGGACTGCAGATGGAGCCTGCAAATGATATAGAAAGTATCAGATTAAAGTCATTAAAAAAATACTACAAAATTATTGGTCAATATTTTATCAACCTTCTATTGACAGCTACTTCATTCAGTTGTGTTAAAACAGACTTCAACTCGGACAACAAATGTCATTTGTACACTTATACAGATCTTGCTCTACTTGACCTTGAGCCATGCTTATTTCAAATTTTATTTCTAGCTTAAAGGAATATCTAACCTAACTAGACAATTACTGAAGCGAAAAATTACAGAAGCAGAATGGTGAACATTTGGATGTAATCAGACAAAACAATAATATCAAATTTAAAAGTTGCAATCAATATATGCATGGGCACTTCAAATTGGTTGAATAGGTAATGTCACTGTGATGTAGTACCAAAAAACTCAGTAGACTAATAAGGTTTTTCTTCACGATGTACTAACATGTGCTTAGTAAGGAAAGGTTTACCACAAAAGATCTTTATACACTGATAACATTGATAAAGCTATTCACAACTTAGTATGTGTTTTCATATGAGTTTGAAGGTTACGTTTTAAAGAAAATCTTTTGTCACACTGTAATCATGGATAAGGCCTTTCTCCTGTATGTACCAGATTATGCTTTGAGAGACTTCATTCTGAGCATGAATAAGGCTGTTCACCATTGTGTGTTCTCATATGTAATATCAGAGTTTCTTTTCGTCTAAATTTCTTATCACACTCGTCACATTGATAGGGCATCTCTCCAGTATGAATCATCATGTGCATTTTAAGGGTAGACGGAAATGTAAAGTCCATATTACACTCAGAGCATTGATAAGGCCTTTCACCGGTGTGTGTTAGCATGTGTTTATTGAGGGTACTTTTAGTAGCACTTCTCATACTGCATTCAGGACATTCATAAGGCTTTTCACCCGTGTGTGTCCTTGTTTTTTGAGATAAACTGCTGAGTGAAATTTCTTGGTGCACTGTGTACATTCATAGGCCTTATCCTTAGCGTGTAGTTTCTTGTGCTTCGTGAGGTATGTTATAGCAGTAAACGTCTTATTACATTCAGGACACTTAAAAGGCTTTTCATCAGTATGTACCTTCTTGTGTGTATAGAGATCTCCTTTATTAAGATATGTTTTTTTACATTCAGAACATTTATAAGGCTTTTCTCCAGTGTGTACCCGATTATGCCTTGAGAGACTGCCTTTGGAAGCAAATCTTTGACCACATTCTGACCATGAATAAGGCTGTTCACCAGTGTGTGTTCTCATGTGTGTTCTCATATGTGAAATCAGAGTTTCTTTCTGTCTAAATTTCTTATCACACTCGTCACATTGATAGGGCATCTCTCCAGTATGAATCATCATATGCCTTTTAAGGTTTGACTGAAATCTAAAGTCCCTATTACATTCAGAACATTGATAAGGCTTTTCACCGGTATTCATTATCATTAGTTATATGATGTCACTTTAATGAACAAACTTTTGTTTTTTAATTGAAAATAAAGATCAAATATGACTCCCTTTAAGGTGTATTAAGAGGTAAGATTCATGTACAAATCTGTAAATACATCCAGAAGAACGAAAAGTATAGATTTCCAGTGTACTTGTTTGTCATTATTTATTTGATACACAACAGACAAGGAATATTAAAAAAAATATTTAAAAAAAAATTCAAAGCAACTGAATAAACATGTATACAATGGAACTATTACGTCCCCTTCAGTTCATAGTTGTCATACTCATGGCTTTAAAGTGCATGTTTTTTGTTCAACTATGAACTGAAGGGGACGTATTTCACAAAATTAAAATAGAAATGGAGTAACATTCGGAACCCTGAAAACATTTTTGGCAGGTGCGTTTGTATTCTCATACTCCTAATAAGGTCACATTTCTGAACATTGATATGCCTTTTTTCCCCCTAGTATGACTGGTCATGTGTCTCGTGAGGCGAGATTTCAAGGTAAATATCTTATTACACTCTAAAAAAAGATAAGGCTTTTCTCTACAGTGTAAAACCTAAGGTGTCTACTGAGATCAGGTTTCTAAGTAAATATCTAATAATAATACTACTAATAATAATAGTCACAGTTGTATGGTGCTTCAGTACTACTGGTCTATTGTTTACAAGATAATTCTCAATTTTAGCCATTTTAAAACATCAATCCCACACAACACCTCTATAAGCCGTTTTTTAAATAGGTTTGTTAAACTTGCAAGCTACATCGAGAGCTCCGATATTGTTATTTTCCATTATGTATAAGCAGGTGCTTAGTAAGGCTAGTCTTAAATGAAAATTTCTTATTACACTGTGGACAGTGATAAGGCTTTTCTCCAGTGTGTATAACCATATGCTGAGATAGATAACTATTAGTAGCAAATGTCTTACCACACACAGTACACAAGCAAGACTTTTCACCAGTGTGTGTTTTGAAATGTCTTAACAGTTTATATTTTACTTCATATTGTTTGTTACACTCTGAACATGGATAAGGCTTTTCTTTAGCATGTTGCAACATGTGCCTTGTAAGGTTACCTTCAACAGCAAATGCTTTCTTACACTCAGAGCATTGATAAGGTATTTCTCCAGTATGTTGCAGCATGTGTTCTTCTAAGGGGCGTTTAGTACAAAATCCCTTCCCACACACAGAACACAAATATGGCTTCTCACCCGTATGAGTTTTCACGTGTCTTTTCAGGTACAATTTGGACTTAAATGTCTTGTTACACTCTACACATTGGTGAGGCTTTTCACCTGAATGTACAAGCATATGGTAAGCAAGACTACACTTCTTGGCAAATCGCTTACCGCACTTATCACAGGAATAAGGCTTTTCACCCGTGTGTGTTCTTATATGTCTTTTCAGTCGACATTTTGTCGGAAATTTTTTGTTACACTCTGAACAATTAAAAGGAATTTGCCCAACATGATGTAGCATATGCTTTGTGAGTTTGCTTTGAACAGTAAACCGTTTATAACACTCTGGACAATGAATGAAAATTGCATCCGAATGTGTTAGCATATGGTCAGCAAGATTACTTGTGCTCGCAAGTTGTTTACTACACACAGTACAGGAATAAGGCTTTTCCCCAGTGTGTGTTCGAAAATGTCTCTTCAGTCGACATCTTGAGGGAAATTTCTTATTACACTCTGAACACTGATGAGATGTTTCTCTGTTATGTATAAACATGTGTTCAACAAGTTTAGATTTGTCACTGAAGACCTTATTACACACAAGGCATTGATGGGGTGTCCTTTCCATGTGTCGCCTTAAATGTTCTGTCATTTGGAATTCTAATGGAAATTTCGTGTCACAATCTGGACATTGAAAAGGCATTTCATCTGAATGTGTAAGCATGTGTTCAGCGAGGTTACGCATGTTGGCAAGTTGTTTACTGCATACAGCGCAAGAATAAGCCTTTTTGCTAGTGTGTGTTTGAAAATGTCTCTTCAATCGACATCTTGAAGGAAATTTCTTATTACACTCTGAACACTGATGAGACGTTTCTACGGTATGTATAAACATGTGTTCAACAAGCTTAGATTTGTCACTGAAGACCTTATTACACAAAAGGCATTGATGGGGTGTCCTTCCCATATGTCGCCTTAAATGTTCTGTCAGTTGAAATTCTAATGGAAATTTCGTGTCACAATCTGGACATTGAAAAGGCATTTCATCTGAATGTGTAAGCATGTGTTCAGCGAGGTTACGCATGTTGGCAAGTTGTTTATTACATACAGCGCAAGAATAAGGCTTTTCCCCAGTGTGTGTTTGAAAATGTCTCTTCAATCGACATCTTGAAGGAAATTTCTTATTACACTCTGAACACTGATGAGACGTTTTGCTGTTATGTATAAACATGTGTTCAACAAGCTTAGATTTGTCACTGAAGACCTTATTACACACAAGGCATTGATGGGGTGTCCTTTCCATGTGTCGCCTTAAATGTTCTGTCAGTTGGAATTCTAATGGAAATTTCGTGTTACAATCTGGACACTGAAAAGGCATTTCATCTGAATGTGTAAGCATATGGCCTGCAAGGTTACGCTTGCTGGCAAGTCGCTTACTACATACAGCGCATGAATAAGGTTTTTCCCCAGTGTGTGTTAAAACATGTCTCTTCAGTCGATGTCTTGTAGGAAATTTCTTGTTACACTCTGAACATTGATGAGGCATTTCCATTGAGGAAATGATCACAGAGGGTATGTCATCACAGTTAATGGAAGTTTTTTCGTCATCCCTACATTCAAGTCTTTCGCCACCAAATTTCTGCAGACGTTTCTCATTTAGAATACTGTCTCTTGGGACAGAGTTGATTACATGGTCACAAATACCTCCTACATTGGTGTGTGAAGTATTCTGGTCCTCTGAGTCTGCATCCTTAATATTATTCCTACATTCAACTCTTAAGCTATCATTTTCTTCTGGACATTTCTCACTTTGAATGCTGTTACTTGAGTCAGAATTGATCGTTGGGTCACAACTACCTTTTACATTGGTGTGTGAAGTATTCTGGTCCTCTGAGACTGCATGAGGACTTGTTAACTGTAACGCATTTTCCAATCTTTGGTGCACGTTACTAGGACTGCAGATGGAGCCTGCAAATGATATAGAATGTATCAGATTAAAGTCATTAAAAAAATATTACAAAATTATTGGTCAACATTTTATCAACCCTCTTTTGACAGCTACTTCATTCAGTTGTGTTAAAACAGGCTTCAACTCGGACAGCAAATGTCATTTGTACACTTATACATCTTGCTCTACTTGACCTTGAGCCATGCTTATTTCAAATTTCATTTCTAGTTTAAAGGAAAATCTAACCTAACTAGACAATTACTGAAGCGAAAAATTACAGAAGCAGAATGGTGAACATTTGGATGTAGACAAACAATAATATGAAATTTAAAAGTTGCAATCAATATGGGCATGGGCACTTCAAATTGGTTGAATAGGTAATGTCACTGTGATGTAGTAACGGAAAACTCAGTAGACTAATAAGGTTTTTCTTCACGATGTACTAACATGTGCTTAGTAAGGAAAGGTTTACCACAAAAGACTTTTACACACTGATAACATCGATAAAGCTATTCATAACTTAGTATGTGTTTTCATATGAGTTTGAAGGGTACGTTTTAAAGAAAATCTTTTGTCACATTCTGAGCATGAATAAGGCTGTTCACCAGTGTGTGTTCTCATATGTAATTTCAGAGTTTCTTTTTGTCTAAATTTCCTATCACAATCGTCACATTGATAGGGCATCTCTCCAGTATGAAGCATCATGTGCCTTTTAAGGTTTGACTGACAGCTAAAATCCCTATTACATTCAGAACATTGATAAGGCTTTTCACTGGTGTGAGTTCGTGCATGTTTCTTAAGGTAATACTTTGAATCAAACATTTGATCACAATGAGGGCATTGGGTATGCTTCACTCCAGTATGTACCTTCTTGTGTGTATAGAGATCTCCTTTACGAGCATATGTTTTTTTACATTCAGAACATTCATAAGGCTTTTCACCAGTATGTGTAAGAATGTGTTGCTTGAGACTGCTTTTAGTAGCACTTCTCTTACTGCATTCAGGACATTGATAAGGCTTTTCACCAGTGTGTGTCCTGATATGTGATATCAGAGTTTCTTTTTGTCTAAATTTGTTATCACACTCGTCACATTGATAGGGCATCTCTCCAGTATGAATCATCATGTGCCTGTTAAGGTTCGACTGAAATCTAAAGTCCCTATTACATTCAGAACATCGATAAGGCTTTTCACTGGTGTGAGTTCTGACATGTTTCTTAAGGTAATACTTTGAATCAAAGCCTTGATCACAAAGAATGCATTGGGCATGCTTTACTCCAGTATGAACCATCTTGTGTGTATTGAGATCTCCTTTATTAGCATATGTTTTCTTACATTCAGAACATTCATAAGGCTTTTCACTAGTATGTGTTAGCATGTGTTTATTGAGGCTGCTTTTAGTAGCACTTCTCTTACTGCATTCAGGACATTGATAAGGCTTTTCACCAGTATGTGTCCTCATGTGAGTTCTAAGGTGTGATTTTGAAACAAATTTCTTGCTACATTGAGGACATTGTTGAGTCCATTCCCTGTGGAATCGTATAGTGTGATTAGCAAGGCTACCTATGTCAGTACATCTTTCACCACAAAAAGAACAGAGAAAGGGCTTTTCACCAGAGTGCGTTCTTAAATGGATTTTCAGATCAGATGATGATCTATATTTCTTATTACACTCAGAACATGAATGAGGTCTTTCACCAGTATGTGATAGCATGTGTTTATTGAGGCTTCCTTTAGTAGTACACCCCTTACTGCATTCAGGACATTGATAAGGCTTTTCACCAGTATGTGTTAGCATGTGTACATTGAGGCTACTTTTAGTAGCACATCTCTTACTGCATTCAGGACATTGATAAGGCTTTTCACCCGTGTGTGTCCTTATGTGAAATTTCAAATAACATGCTGAGTGAAATTTCTTGTTACACTGGGTACATTCATAAGCCTTATCCTTAGCGTGTAGTTTCTTGTGCCTTGTGAGGTATGTTAAAGCAGTAAACGTCTTATTACATTCTGGACACTTAAAAGGCCTTTCATTAGTGTGTGTAATTAAATGTCGTGCCAGAGTATATTTGGTATCATACTTCTTGTTACACTCTGAACATTGATACAGATTTTCACTTGAGTGTGTTTTTAAATGGCTCGTCAGATTGTAATTAGAAACAAACTGCTTATCACACACAGAACATTGATATTTTCCACCTGTGTGCACTCTTAAATGTATTTTTAGATAAGCTTTTGAGCCATATTTCTTGTCACACTTTGGACACTGGTGGAGCTTAGTAGTGGAATGTTGTTTCATGTGCTGTCTAAGGCCGCTTTTAGTATTAAACCGGCTACTACACTCAGAACACTTATACAGCTTTTCTCCACTGTGAATTAACATGTGCTGAGGGATACTTCTTTTATCAGAAAATCTCTTGTCGCATTCAGGACACGGATAAGGCTTTTCACCAGTATGTGTTCTTAAATGTCTTGCGAGGTCAGATTTTGAACGCCATTTCCTACCACACTCAGAACATTGGGGATATTGCTTTCCTGACTGCATTCTCAATGAGGGTGTAGCTTCACCATTTAACTTGGAACTGACTTTAACTGCTTCCTTAATATTATTCCTACCATCAACTCTTTTGCTATCATTTTCTTCTGGACATTTCTCACTTTGAATACTGTTACTCGAGTCAGAGTTGATCGCACGGTCACAACTACCTTCTACATTGGTGTGTGAAGTATTCTGGTCCTCTGAGTCTGCATCCTTAATATTATTCCTATATTCAACTCTTTTGCTTTCATTTTCTTCTGGACATTTCTCACTTTGAATGCTGTTACTTGAGTCAGAATTGATCGTACGGTCACAACTACCCTCTACATTGGTGTGTGAAGTATTCTGGTCCTCTGAGTCTGCATGAGGACTTCTTAACTGTAACTCATTTTCCAAACTTTGACGCACGTTACTAGGACTGCAGATGGAGCCTGCAAATGATATAGAAAGTATCAGATTAAAGTCATTAAAAAAATACTACAAAATTATAGGTCAACATTTTATCAACCTTCTATTGACAGCTACTTCATTCAGTTGTGTTAAAACAGACTTCAACTCGGACAACAAATGTCATTTGTACACTTATACAGATCTTGCTCTACTTGACCTTGCGCCATGCTTATTTCAAATTTTATTTCTAGTTTAAAGGAAAATCTAACCTAACTAGTCAACTACTCTTATACGAAGTGATAAATTACAGAAGCAGAATGGTGAACATTTGAATGTAATCAGACAAAACAATAATATGAATTTAAAAGTTGCAATCAATATATGCATGGGCACTTCAAAATGGTTGAATAGGTAATGTCACTGTGATGTAGTACCGGAAAGCTCAGTAGACAAATCAGGTTTTTCTTCACGATGTACTAACGTGTGCTTAGTAAGGAAAGGTTTACCACAAAAGATCTTTAGGCCTACACACAGATAACATTGATCAAGCTATTCATAACTTAGTATGTGTTTTCATATGAGTTTGAAGTTTTTTTTTTAAAGAAAATCTTTTATCGCACCGTAAGCATGGATAAGGCCTTTCTACTGTATGTACCAGGTAATGCCTTCGGTAGAAAATCTTCGATCACATTCTGAGCATGAATAAGGCTGTTCACCAGTGTGTGTTCTCATATGTGATTTCAGAGTTTCTTTTTGTCTAAATTTCCTATCACAATCGTCACATTGATAGGGCATCTCTCCAGTATGAATCATCATGTGCCTGTTAAGGTTTGACTGAAATCTAAAGTCCCTATTACATTCAGAACATCGATAAGGCTTTTCACCGGTGTGAGTTCTGACATGTTTCTTAAGGTAATACTTTGAATCAAACATTTGATCACAATGAGAGCATTGGGCATGCTTCACTCCAGTATGAACCTTCTTGTGTGTATAGAGATCTCCTTTATTAGCATATGTTTTCTTACATTCAGAATATTCATAAGGCTTTTCAACGGTATGTGTTAGCATGTGTGTATTGAGGTTACTTTTAGTAGCACTTCTCTTACTGCATTTAGGACATTGATAAGGCATTTCACCAGTATGTACCATCATGTGAGTTTTAAGGTGTGATTTTGAAACAAAGGTTTACCACAAAAGATCTTTACACACTAACATTGATAAAGCTATTCACAACTTATTATGTGTTTTCATATGAGTTTGAAGGTTTTTTTTAGAAGAAAACCTTTTATCGCACTGTAAGCATGGATAAGGCCTTTCTCCTGTATGTACCAGGTAATGCCTTAAGAGACTGCCTTCGGTAGAAAATCTTCGATCACATTCTGAGCATGAATAAGGCTGTTCACCAGTGTGTGTTCTCATATGTGATATCAGAGTTTCTTTTTGCCTAAATTTCTTATCACACTCATTACATTGATAGGGCATCTCTCCAGTATGAATCATCATGTGTCTTTTAAGGTTTGACTGAAATCTAAAGTCCATATTACATTCAGAACATCGATAAGGCTTTTCACCGGTGTGAGTTCTGACATGTTTCTTAAGGTAATACTTCGAATCAAACATTTCATCACAATGAGAGCATTGGGCATGCTTCACTCCAGTATGAACCTTCTTGTGTGTATAGAGATCTCCCTTATTAGCATATGTTTTCTTACATTCAGAACATTCATAAGGCTTTTCACCCGTATGTGTTAGCATGTGTATATTGAGGTTACTTTTAGTAGCACTTTTCTGACTGCACTTAGGACATTGATAAGGCTTTTCACCAGTATGTACCATCATGTGAGTTTTAAGGTGTGATTTTGAAACAAATTTCCTGCTACATTGAGGACATTGTTGAGTCCACTCCCTGTGGAATCGTATAGTGTGTTGAGCAAGGCTACCTTTGTCTGTAAATCTTTCACCACAAAAAGAACAGAGAAAGGGCTTTTCACCAGAGTGCTTTCTTAAATGGATTTTCAGATCAGATGATGATCTATATTTCTTATTACACTCAGAACATGAATGAGGTTTTTCACCAGTATGTGTTAGCATGTGTTTATTGAGGCTACCTTTAGTAGCACTTCTCTTACTGCATTCAGGACATTGATAAGGCTTTTCACCCGTGTGTGTCCTTATGTGTTTTTTGAGATAACATGCCGAATGAAATTTCTTGGTACAGTCTGTACATTCATAAGCCTTATCCTTAGCGTGTAGTTTCTTGTGACTTGTGAGGTATCTTATAGCAGTAAACGTCTTATTACATTCAGGACACTTAAAAGGCCTTTCATCAGTGTGTGTAATCAAATGTTGTGCCAGAGTATATTTGCTATTATACTTCTTGTTACACTCTGAACATTGATACAGCTTTTCAATCAAACACTTTTCACTTGAGTGTGTTCTTAAATGTCTCATCAGATTTTGTTTAGAAACAAATTTCTTGTTACATTCTGCACATTGATATAGCATTTCCCCTGCATGTTGTAACACATGCTTAGTGAAGTACTGTTTAGAAACAAACTGCTTATCACACATAGAACATTGATATTTTCCACCTGTGTGCACTCTTAAATGCATTGTTAGATAACCTTTTGAGCGAAATTTGTTGTCACACTTTGGACACTGATGGAACTTAGTAGTGGAATGTTGTTTCATGTGCTGTCTAAGGTTACTTTTACAATTAAACCGGCTACTACACTCAGAACACTGATACGGCTTTTCTCCACTGTGAATTAACATGTGCTGAGGGATACTTCTTTTATGAGAAAATCTCTTGTCACATTCAGGACACGGATAAGGCTTTTCACCGGTGTGTGTTCTTAAATGTCTTGCGAGGTCAGATATTGAAGGACATTTCATACCACACTCAGAACATTGGTGATATTGCTTTCCTGACTGCATTCTCAATGAGGGTGTAGCTTCACCATTTAACTTGGAACTGACTTTATCTGCATCCTTAATATCATTCCTACATTCAACTCTTTTGCTATCATTTTCTTCTGGACATTTCTCACCTGTGTGCTCCCTTAAATGTATTTTTAGATAACCTTTTGAACGAAATTTCTTGTCACACTTTGGACACTGATGGAACTTAGTAGTGGAATGTTGGTTCATGTGCTGTCTAAGGTTACTTTTACAATTAAACCGGCTACTACACTCAGAACACTGATACGGCTTTTCTCCACTGTGAATCAACATGTGCTGAGGGATACTGCTTTTATCAGAAAATCTCTTGTCGCATTCAGGACACGGATAAGGCTTTTCACCGTTGTGTGTTCTTAAATGTCTTGCGAGGTCAGATTTTGAACGACATTTCTTACCACACTCAGAACATTGGGGATATTGCTTTCCTGACTGCATTCTCAATGAGGGTGTAGCATCACCATTTAACTTGGAACTGACTCTGTCTGCATCCTTAATATCATTCATACATTCAACTCTTTTGCTATCATTTTCTTCTGGACATTTCTCACTTTGAATACTGTTACTTGAGTCAGAATTGATCGCACGGTCACAACTACCTTCTACATTGGTGTGTGAAGTATTCTGGTCCTCTGAGTCTGCATCCTTAATATTATTCATACATTCAACTCTTTTGCTATCATTTTCTTCTGGACATTTCTCACTTTGAATGCTGTTACTTGAGTCAGAGTTGATCGCACGGTCACAACTACCTTCTACATCAGTTAGTGAAGAATTCTGAGATTCTGAGACTGCATGAGGGGGACTTGACATCTGCATCCGGTTTCCGAAGCTTTGAGGAACGTTGCTAGGACTGCAGACATCTGTAAACAAAAAATGTATCATGTTAAGTTATTAAAAGCAGGAATGCAAACATATCAATCAACTTTAACTTCTAGTTTACCCTTCGAGTGCACCCCAAAGGCCCGGCCAGACCTCACTAAAAATGATACTGATAAAATCTATGCATTTATAATGTGCGATAACAATGAACCTAATCAGACCTTCTTGCTTTTTGCAATGATGAAAGACATTGGTTCTGTCGATCAAGAAATATGGAAGCTGCCTCCATTCTGTCTTTTAATTATTGGCTCAAAATCGAATGTATATTGTTGAGGATTGTTTTTTTCTATAAATTCAGTTTCTGAGCAATCAAGACGAGATGATAAAATCTTTACAGACGGCTCTTTAGTATAAATCATTGGGATCTAATTTTCAACATTTTCTAATTCATTTTCATGTAAACAATAGGGAAGTACTTTATAGTAATCATTATCGTTTTGAGACTTGAGACCATGTTTAGTTCAAATCCTATTTCAGTTCATGCGTAAATGTGACAACAAAACATTTACATGTAGAAGAAAGGCAAACAAATTCATACCCCAAAATGAAGTCCTCCCACACTTTAATAGAATACTAGTTTTAATTGGCATCTTCTGTTAAAAGATGTTTTTCATAGAATTCTAAAGGAAATCATCATTTTCCCCAGAAACTCTACTTCTAACTTGTGATTAGATTAGTGAATTCACTTGGTCGCACTCGCATAGAAAATTGACGAAGTTTAGTTCTTTGTTACTTGTTGACTACAGAATTCTCTTATTCCCATCCAATCCAGGAAGTTATAAAGCATCAATATCTAGTTGCCTAATCAAAGGCACGGATGAGACTGAAAAACTACCAATAATGCCTGTTCGTGATTCTAACTGGGAAAGACAAAAAAGCACTTGTAGGCTTTATAAAGGAACCGTCCAGTTGTTGTAAGTGCCCATTGATTAAATCTCTTTTCCCCATAGACTTCATACCTTGATGTGTTAATGACTGTGTATCAGTAGAAGATGGAGAGGATGGTGTTTCATCTGACTCTTCTTCTTTGATGCAGTAGGTGTAGATCTTGTATCCTTCTGTGATTCCCGATTCGTGTCCCTCATCTCTGCCGATCTTACTTTGTTCTAATGAAAACCAAACAGATAAAGAAACGTGTTGTTAAAAGGATACAGGGAATTATTTTCATGTACTAACAAACCTAAATGCCTGTAAAAGGAATACATTGTATATTATTGAAAAGTCATGTTACTATATAAAATAAAATAAATCAACCTTGCCATAAGGAAAGAGACCACAGCAAAACAAATACCGGAAAGTACAAATTTGAGAAAATTCAGGCAAAGAAATAGAATAAAATGAAAGTTATGATTATTTCAAAGTTTGAGATAACCTATGATAAGGGGAGCCTTAAATTGGCAATGTTGTCAAGATGTGTCATTTATTACATGGAGAGATTGCTTCATCCCCCAAAATATTCAAACAATAGTTTGTAGGTATTTTCATAAAAGAAATTTCTATCAGTAAATGGAAGTCCTCCATGGATCATGGATGACATCGCATCTTAAAACTATATTATAATTACAGGAAAGGCTTCATCATTCATATCAAGACCAATTGTCCATTCTTCAAAATGATTTCAAGGTTGGTGTATTAATCTGTATTAACCCTTACATCCAAAGGCATATCAATGAGTGATTTCAAGTTATGTGTTAGTGTTAGTGTTAAGAGCAGTCAAGAGCTCTTAAATCAAGCAAAAAATTTGCTGATGAAATTAAGAGCCCGATACCGATATCAACATCGATAGCTTAACACCACTGTGACGTCATCGCGATCGCCACACAGACTTGATTTCACGACGATGATTTCAAAATAGTATATAAAGATTAAGGCTGTGCACAACAGTGTTATGAGGTACCCGAGTACACTCCCAGGCTCACAAGCGAATACTCGAATATTCGGACGCCATGTTTTTTTATAATTTTTTTGAATTTTTTGATTTTTTTTTGCCACCACCATACACTCGGCAGTTTCCCAGGTCCCTCGCCAAAAACGCATGCAATTTTACTTCGAGTTGCAGTTGAAGGCGCCGATTTAATAATAATAATAACAGTAAACAATGCTGTTTTAAAAACAAAAGATGGCAGAATAATCCATTGTCCTCCGAGTCCAAACAGAAATCTGGACATTTGGTCCCAGTTTCTGAGTGGTGAGTTTGACAGTGCTCGAGTTGGGAAACATTTTTACCGACGGCACCATGCCAGCGGCCGCCGCTCTCCCTGGCACGGGTAAGCGTGGGCCTGGACATTTTTTTTGCGGCCGAATATTCGGGTACGAGAAATCGTACCCGAGTAGTTGTCAACCGTGCGGGTACTCAAGCATTCGACTACCCGTCGCAGCCTTAATAAAGATATCATGAAAAGCTGCACAGAATAATTTACCCTTATTTGTTTGGTCTTATAAAACAACTCATTTTACACAAAAGAATATATGAATCACATAGTAAAGGAACTGTTTCACATATTTCTTTTTGATTGTCAGACAATAAATTAGTGTCGTTCGTGCGTTGACTGTTGTGCGGGTACAACACTAACACCGAACTGGAAATGAACATTTGCTTAATCCCTAGGGGCTAGAGTTAGTGAATAGGACATTCGTACGTAAAATATTAACACCAGCCACACAGGTCGGTTCAGCAGACAACAATTTTGCAAAATCGTTAACACTAGCGACCGAAAGTTGACGATATGCAGAGGTCAAAGCTTTAACACCAGCTGATTTCCATTTCGGTGTTAGGACATGTGTTAGTGTTTATTAAACACTAACAAAAGCCTTAGACACCCAACTTGAAATCACTCAATGTGTTATTTTACCTTGATGAGCTGATGACGACTGTACAGCATCGAACTGTAGAGAAGGTGATTGAATTTCTTCTAGGACTTCTTTCTTGATGTGGATCCTCAGACATTTCATCTTGATTGAAGGCTGCGGTTCCTCCTGTGTACTTTGGGAACTTTTTTCTAGAGGAAAACAGAAGAAACAAAAACTTACATCTCAGTTCCTATTACGGTAGATAACTTCACACAGGCGCGTGCCCGCCCACAACCCACCATCGGTATGCACTTGTATTATGCAGCGGTTTGCCGTGAAACCTGTGAAAAAGTGTATAGTAATATCAACGTTTGCCCGAAAAATACTCCAAAAATAACAAGAAAATTGACACGAAACAGGTAATAAACATAACAACTTTTAACTCATGATCTTTATTTGGACATTTAATGAATATTTACTTCGTTTTGGGTATGTTTTAATAGGGTATCTGCACGCAGGAGTTACAGGTCAAATTTTGGATACGTTTCTGAACAAGCGCCAAGTTCTTTGTGCAGTGCCGTGCAAGTGCAGCAGCCATCCCAAGCCATGCAAACGGCCAAGCCTGATGTTCACACTCACAGTCACAGCAATAAATAAACGACAGGCATTACGAGCCGTGACCGAGTAAAACTAAGGTCTGAAATGTTACCCTGGCTTTATATTTTATAACTTAACCTCAAGTAAAGTTCTTGATTATCTCCAAATTTATTATTACATACAATGCCATTAACAAAATTTGGTCAGAAAGTGCCTAGATCTAGACCTATCTAGATTCTAGGCCTATGTGAATATTTCCAAGAGGGATTCCACAACCGCGCGCTTTCCCCCTCAAGAAGTGTCGGCGTACATCATGTACGGTACACACTAGCCTACAGCTGAATGGCCATGTACCAGTGGCATGGCATGGCAGTGGCAGTGGCCTGGCGCTGGCTAAGGTCGAGAACAGCGTGATCACGAATTAACAACTCACCAAAGTTGGCCGAATTACTCTTCATAGCACACTGCCGTGTTTTTCTCTTAGTCATTGTCGGTTTGAGCTAAACCTGAGGCTGAATTTATAGCCAGACTTCAGAGAAAATGAGGTCAGAACGCCGAACGGGAGAACTTCTGCGTTGTACTTGTACGCGTTGACAAGAAGCGCGCCCCCGTAAAATGAGCTTTCAACATAATCAGCGAAGAGTGGATATCGCGCCGAAATAAAGAACGCGAGCACATTGTATATTAATATATACGGAAAGCCAAAGAAGGAAAAAAAATATATATATATATTCGATTCCTGCAAAATGGGTCATTATCGAAGTATATTCATTGTTTATAAAGAAATATAAATGTGCAATTAAACTAAATTTGATGTTTATAAGAAATATATGTGTTATGAAAACATATTTGATGTTGACAAATATAGATCTATATATGTTTGTAAAAACAGACTCTATAATGCAATGTTTAAAAATAATATATGCGCTATATATTTTATGTTTATAAAAATATTTGCGCTATCAAAATATGTTCAATGTTTTTAAAATCCATGCTCTATCAATTTATGCGAAATAATTCGAAAAAATATGTGTCGAACCTTCTTTTGTTTGATTGTTTGATTTTGAGGAAGAGAATACCGGTATTAGTGTACGTCCGTTCTATTTAAATTCCCATTATCAGTGGACAGTGCCAAGAAGGGGTATAGATTGGGTTCAAAACAGACTTGAAAAATATGAATTAAGATGCATTGATGATAAGTTTTCACGAAACCTACTGGATTTCCTGCATATGGGGGGGGGGGGGCCTTTTGGTGTACTTGAAAAAGTGCCTATTTTACCTAGGAAAAGCGTGCCATTTTACTTCATATAAACTAGTGTTCCATTTCAATAATAGGTGTCCGTTCCACATTCTTTCCATGACGATTGCTCCTATTCAAATCTGCGAGGTACTTTGACAATTAGTGCCCCTAGCTTTTCCTTGGAAGTGCCACTACCGTTCTGATAAGGCCAATTCAACGCCCCTGGATCCGCTACTGGAAAAGAGAATCTCTAACCTGCCAAACTCTAGCCAAGAAAATATTCTCGAAATATCGCAGAGAACCAACAGCAAAAGGCCAAATAAAAAACCCAAGGATGAGACTTGTTGCTTTGGAGTGGCTGTGTTTCAAACCCCCACCCACCCTACCCCCTATCTCTCTCTCTCTCTTTCTTGCTCTCTCTCTCCCTTTCTTTCATCTTTTCTTTTCAAGTCTTACATTTTGCCATTCTAAAGATGTTATAGTATATCAAAGTATTACTCATACATAACATAATTCATACAAGAAAATGATATGCTACGATAATATGATGTATTACAAAATCATGTCTCACGTTTCAGACAGTTCTGATTTATGTATTAATTTCAGCATATTGCAAGTACTGCAAGTCATCTCTCAAACCATTTTTAACACTGAATTGTAGCTGATTTCAGCCATGATGTAGATTGTTATAACACTCTTCATTGAAAATCATGATCTATTTACCTAATGAAAAAGGAGGCACAGTACAATAATTACTGCAATTTGTGCATGCTTTGGTAAGGAATTATATATATCTTATGTAATTATGTATCTGTATGTATATTTGTGTATAGTTATGTAATTTACCATCAACTATAAGGGGAGCCTACTCCAGAAACTCAGTTTCTTTTGGTAATCCCTGCAGGCATTAATTGGCGGCTTTTTTCTGTTATTGCAACTATTATAGCTAGAATTACAATAATTAGAATAACAAACTTTTGATTTTCTTTTTTTAAGTAGTTTAATACATTTTATTGAGAACATATATATCTGTATCACGTTGTGAATTATATTGAATGAATGAAAATGTTCAAGAAATCTAAAAACACTGCAATACTCCTTCATACAAGGCACTTTCACAAACCGGGCATGGTGGCTCAGCGGTTTAGAGCGCCCGCGGCTTTTTTTCTGTTATTGCATCTATTAGTGTAATTTGTTTTCTTGTATTCTTTGTTATTGTTATACTCCATTATGTCCTGAACATGAAATGAAATGAAAATGAAATGAAAAAGTCATCTGACTGATATTGTGTAAATATATGTAGGTCTTCATGAAGGATATACACTCTGCTTTCCGACATAAAAAGTTGCTTTGTTATTTTAATTATTCATCTTGAACACATGAAAGTAGTAGCTCATTAGGTAGGCAGTAACATAATTGTAGACAAGAAAATAAATTCATGAGTACATTCTACATTCATATTATAGTACATTTTATAAAATGTTCACATGGCAAGTATAGCTAGAATTACAATAATTAGAATAACAAACTTTTGATTTTCTTTTTTTAGTAGTTTAATACATTTTATTGAGAACATATATATCTGTATCACGTTGTGAATTATATCTTTGCATTTATGATGAAAGAAAATGTTTAAGATATCTAAAAACACTGCAATACTCCTTCATACAGAATTTTTTTCCAGGCACTTTCACAAACCGGGCATGGTGGCTCAGTGGTTAGAGCGCCCGCCTCATGAACGGGAGGTCGTGGGTTTGAACCCTGGCCGAGTCATACCAAAGACTTATAACAATGGGACCTTCTGCCTTCTAGCTAGGCGCTCAGCATATTAGATTGGAGAAGGGTAGTAATAACATATTTGTTATGCAGGGCCCGCTGGAAGACCAGTTTCATAATTGAAGTGGCTACCCTGGGTAAATAAAACGTTATTATTGTTATTATTATTTCATAAATCAAATTCAAAAGGAGCTAATTTTATGTATTTATATTGTCTTCTGTTAACTGTTTTCACATACTTATGCATGTACCGATATGTGCACATTATCAATGTTGATATTATTGCTATTCATAACACACCTCAGACTATTAAAGGGATGTATGCCAAGTCAGCAGGGCAAGATTGTAATCAAAGTATCATTTACGGTCTGAAAAGAACTGCCCTCTCTTGACTTTACTACTCACACAAACACACTATCTTGGCTACACTAGGGCCCATATTCATAAAAACTTACCAAGTTAGACTATGCTACATAGTTCATTGACAACAAGGTTCAATGAATATGAGCACTGGACACTAACACCTTGATAATCTTGGAATTTGTTTCTTCTACAACTTGGAAGAATTTTGTCAAATCTTGCTCAAATTAATGTACTCAATTACACTACTATACACTCTGATTGAATTATCAAAAATGAGGATAGTTTTATATGAAATTTAAGAAAACTTTGAAATTTGAATCATTTTATCATTTTTTCATTAGTGAATACACTGTAATGCCAATAACAAATCATAATCAAGATGGTCTAGAACAAAGTGATACTGGATACTGAAACTGCACACTTCCTCTTCCTCTAAGTAGATGTATCATATTTTCTTGGAAGATAAAATAAAAACAAAAATAAGACAAATTATATTTGTATTTTTACTTCTCAGTGCAAAGCAGAAGACAATAGAAAAATGTGATTCAATGTTGCATTCCATGTATACTGAAATTGCACACTACCTCTAGGTACATGTATCATATTTTCTTGTAAGACAAAATAAAAACAAAAATAAGAAAAATTGTATTTGTATTTTTAAATACTTCTTAATTCATAGCAGAAGCCAATGATATGAGATGTGATTCATTGCACAGCAGGGAGAGAGTTAGTCTATCATAATGGGTAATGTTGCATTCCCATTGTGATGTCACAATAGAAATCCTGCACCAAACCAGTGATCTTCCAGGCACCCCATGTTCCACTCGATACCACATATCCAACACCACTCATACTTGCACTGGGTACGACTGCATACCATATGCATGCATCCTCCTGGAAAGACAAATAGGGATTAAATAAGTTATAGTGTGTGTGATATGACAGAAAGTATACTCTCACAAAACAAAACTTCATTTCATGTTCAAAACTAGAAATAAAAGAAATACCATATGCCTAGTCATTTTGGAAGAAACTAAATCACACCTCAGTAATGAGAAACATATAATTGAGATAGTCATACCGACACACTAGCACAAAGAAAAGAGAGCTAATATGAATTGTTCTATTCCATTGCCCAACAATGTGTACAAATAAAATCTGTTTTACAGAGAAGGTCGTGTGTACAGGCAACAGTCCACAGCATGTTTTTTTAGTCTTAAAGCCACCCCCTTAGACAGTGACTTTAAGTTGATGGTATATAGCTCATGCCTGCTCCTAATATACATGTACAGTGTACATATGAAAGCATAGTCAGACATGAGGGAGCTAGTAAACAGGTTTGTTTTTGTTATTTTTTTAAGCCGCAAAAGATGTGATGAGCCATATGCTCATCTGTCGACCAATTCAATAAACTTCTGAAGATCCATTTATTTTGCTAGAAAACATGAATTACACAAGAAGTATAAATGACATCCACAGCACACAAGAGGTAAACTACCGTAATTGTGCCGTTTGTACCTCCACTAAAACCCACTCACCATTTCTCTCTACAGGCACTTTACAGTTTGGACAAGGTTTACTGGTCTCTCCTATTGTTCTCCTACACTCCTCATTCTCCCATCTTGCTTGTCTCTCCCTCTCAATGTCGACCTCTGACCCCAATGCCCTCTGACCATGAGGCTCTTCTATCCTCTGTCCGCACTCCCCTTCATGGTAGGCTTCATGGCAGTTCCGGCAGAAGACCAGCTTTGAATGAAAATGATTTATAGTTTAACGTTTATTCATAGGTTGAATGTGACTAATGGTAATCTACTTGAAGATCTATTGTCAAACCTAGCTATCAAAGGTATTGCAAAGGTTTGGGAAATTTTGAAAATTGGATGGATAGTAATTCTTTACAATTTTGATATATTCGGATGACCCTGTGAATGTATTATAAGCACTAGAAAATTCAGCCCCTAAAACATTTTTGCTTCTGAGAAATTGAATGATAAAAAATTTACCGGTGCTCCCAGTAAATGTCAAATATTTCAAATAGCGCCCAAGGCCAATCCATGGTAGCTGCTGCGACCATGATAATTTCAGAATATGCAGTTCTGATATATAATTTCCAAACGGGAATAGCGTTTTGGTCGATTGAAGTCAAGAAACATTGTTTTAATGATAAAGTAATATCAGTCTTGAGAGGGCGCTATACAACATAAAGAGTTTATTATTTTCAATTTCATCATTTTAGACTCGATTTCAACCGCGACAACGATCATTGAATATTATAAAATCACATATGCTTCCAATATGTTCATTTGAACCAAATTCATTACCACAAACCAAAACTTTGTATTACCTTTAAGAGCTCAGGTATAGCAATACTCTCTAACAATATAATTCTGATGGTCCCAGCTATTTGAACTCTTTTGAGTATGTTTGGGTTTTTTTGCCTGATAAACAAGATATATGTACCTGATGTAAAAAGCAATAAACATGGTTCCAAAGTTCATATCGTAAGGACATTCCACTGTACATTACCATGATCATAGTAACAAGGATGCATCCTAAATATCTCACACCTATCTCAATCCAGTTAAATTTTCTTATAATACATACAGTTAGAACTACCAAGTTTGGCAATTTTTAAAGTATGTAACCACCTTTCATTCTTGAGTTACGAAAAACATTTTTTTTAAATTACTGGTTTTTTTAATAATTAAGTTGTTACCGGTAACTGTAATTCCGATTCAAAAGTTCTTTACGACTTGTAATCATACTATAAAGAAAATGGGCGAGGTGATCGATCAACAGCACAAAAATACTATGCGACTGGAAGATACATTCATCGCTAAAGAGCGAAAGTGACAGCTTTCAAAGGGATAATTTGTACTAAAAAGATAGAGATGAGGACCTGAAGCTCTTACCCCACACCCAAAGCCTTCCTCCTGCAGGCATTCCACTCTGCTCTCAGCATCAGACGCTGGTAGAATACCAGCCCCACACCCTGGGGCGGGGCATAGCACCCCACCCTCACTCAGGAGATACTCCTCAGTACCAAATATCTTGTATCGGCCATACTGTCACATAAAGGAGAAAATGGGTATTGATTGTGACACATACAAGTGGGGGTAGACCTTAGCAAGTAGTATTAAAAGAGACAGGTATCCAACCAATCCTTTTGATTTTAACAGAAAAAATAAAAATGTGTGGTTGGATGGAGATACTGACTATGAAGATGACTAAAGTTAGTTAATGTCACCTCCTCTTCCAAAATTAAGAACAGTTAACAAAGTTGATGATGCACATATTATATACTTTAAGGCAGGATTTTACATCCAGCACATTGAAAAGTGTTCAGATGATAAAATCATGAATAATATGTAACAGACATTTGCCTACCATTAGAACATGATTTTCTACATGTTCTAACATACTAACACACTAACTTTAATGACTATTTCATCATAATTCCAACAGGTTTCACTGTGAAATTCAAATAAGTATACCTGTTCTTTTCCCAGCACCAGGAAATGATGTGTGTCTTTGATGAGAGAATCTTCACATCCAGCTGAGTGGACAAATCAAATCAAATCAAAGAAAATACAATATTATGTGCATTCAAGGATGACCTTTAAAAGAAATGAAATTGAAAAACTTGCTGAAAACCGGGATTTTATAGAAGTACAATGCACATATCATGCAATTGGCACATTATGGGCAAAATAGTGATACAACTCAACTCAACTTCCTAATCTTTATTTGCACATCAATCAGCTATCAAAATCTGCCTGCCATATACCATTAATTACAGTCTTGAATATTGTGTTAGAAGTAATTTTGATTCTGTGACAATTTCATTTTGTCCATTGGAGGATGTTGTAGGCATGCCAACTCAAGATGCAGCTGAACATCCTCAAAAAAGGTATTTTAAAAAAGAAAGAAAGGAAAAGAAAGGGAAAAAAGGCATCAATCAACATTCTGTCATGAGCCAAAGTCAATTTAACTCTTTATTTGTTATTGATCAGAGCCTAGAATTCTACACTGTTTTGAGCATATGTATACAGGGTTTGTGTGACAAATGTTAAGTGTGGCAGTCCACTGTTCCAGTAGCTTGCAAATGCTGGTAAAGAGTTCAAGTTTGATGAATTTATTTACATTTATCTACATACATTTAAATATTTTATTTATGTTGTATTGGCATTTATTTACATTTATTTACATACAATGTATGTTATTTACATTTACATACATGTATGTGTACAGGATTAAAGGGCATGTGTGATGAAAGTTGAGTGTGGCAGTCCAAAAAGCTGGTAAAGGGGTAAACTTTGCTGAATTTATCATCTCTCACCTGGGCATGGTAACGTGTATCCTAGCTCAGGACTCTGAATGAACCTCCTCTCATCTAAACACAATCTGCAGTACTGGCTAAAACAGTCTAAACACATCACATGAGATGCTGAACATGGGAAGACTAATACTGATGTTCTGAGAAAAAAAAAGGAAAAGATGACAAAGATTGTTAGATATGCAGGACCATAGTGAGATACGACTGGATAGATTTATTTTTCTACAAAAAAATTACATCAAATGTAATAAGACACACATTTTTAAAGATGTGTATTCCTTGAAAATGTATAAGTAATTACACAGCATACAAAATTACACTGAAGATCAGAATGGGCATGTACTGCCCCTAACTGTTTTACATATCATGACACTTCAACTTGATTTCATGCAAACACTAAAGGGAGATGTTTTAGGAAGTGTGGAGAGGGACTCTACTGCAGACTGGGCCTCCATCCTATGTGTAGGAAAGAGTGTTTCCTCTAGCTTAGCTTATATCTATGGGACAGGGAAAGTGCATATTAATAAACAAAAAAGGCTTCAGTTGTATATATGAGCTGGAAATCGAGCCCACGATCTTTGGTGCCAAAGTTAGATGCTCTATCAACTGAGCCAACTACCTTAATATAAGTAATCAATTCAACTAAATCCTCACCATAAAACATTTATATGACAGTTATTTTGGATATACAATGAAACCTGTCTTTAAAGACCACCCAGGGGAAACATAAAATGTGGTCTTCATAGGCAGGTGGTATTTATTTACAGATTTATTTATTTTATCTTGTTTGTTTATTTTCCATATGTGGGAAGGATCACCCTTTTCAGCTAAAAGCTGGTCTTCAAAGGGGTTCCTTAAATACAAGTTGCAATGAGAAACCATAATCAAGGGAAACAAAATATGTGGTATTTATAGACAGGTGGTTTTTCTATACAGGTGGTCGCTAAAACAGGTTTGACTGTACTTACAGCACATCTGCACATGTGATGCATATAACTCTTCTTGTGTTGGTCTTTACTAGTGGTAGGACTGTGAATTGATCATTCACCGATGAGGCATGGGATGAACACTTGAAGAAGAATTCCTGTCATAAGAGAAATTAAAAGATATTTAATCATAATACTGACTTAGTATTAAAGTCGTTTCATTTTCACATTTAAGAATCATACTCCAAGACAATATGTATTACAATGCATATATATACAAGTAAATATGATTATCTTGAAATGGTAAAATAAGTATACTGGTAAGAGCAATATAAAAAGTGCTTATTTTCAGTTATTCCATTGGCACTAGGAATTACAGCGTTTTAAAGCTGTCAACAGGTTAGTACAAACAGCTGTAACCTTTCTCCTGGTCATTTTAAACAGGTATCAAAGATGTTAAACTGTATATAAAATACTCTGATATATACAAATTGAGCAATTTAGGACTGTATGTCTCATCACATAAAACATAGGTGAGAATCCCTTGTAATACATTATCTTTTGATAATGAACATTTAAGCAACATTGCAAATTAGTCTGGGATTTCTGAGTAAAAACTTCTTTGTTTTGTTCATCACATCTCCCGTGATATTATTTATTTTTGGTGCTTGATAAATCTTTATAGATATTTATCACAACTATGAAATTTTAGATGCTTACTATTTCGTTTTTTTTTTCTTTTTTTTCTTTTTTTTCTTCATTTTTCATTTTTTTAAATTCAGTTATGAGTTATGAGTTTTTGATCGATCGGGTGGGTGGTACATGCACAACATTACTTATTATAGACTCTGTATAAGCTTGGCTTGTTAGAACTCTTGTGAGTAATGTGCCGCGGGATTCCATATCCTCAAACTGCTGGCGAACAGAGCAACAAGACCAAGCTATGTAATTATTAGGATCTCTGTCCAGTAGTGCCGTGTTTGTGCCATCGAACTGGATCGACCAAATCAATTGATTCATAATATATATATATATGCAATATTTTTCCCGTAACATGAGAGTAATTTTAATTAAATCTAATGTTAACTGTTATTGTATAATTGTTTTAAATGGGGGCACGCTAGAAGAGTCCTATCTCGCACCCCGGGGCAACATGTCTGACACGGCCGGTTGTAGCAACTACTCCGAAGATCAAGATTACATTAATCTTGATCTAAGGAGACACGAACGAACGATAGAGATCAAAATGAATTGCATTTGACATGTACATGTACAACATGCCTAAATATATGCAGGGAGGGAGAGGGAGAGAAAGAGAGAAAAATAGAAAGAGGGGGAGAGAGAGAGAGAGAGAGAGAGGGGTGATCTTACAGCTTTTTGACCTTGGCATCCTGTTACAAGGCAGCTACCTGATATCCTATTAGAGAGAATCACATCATCCCAGCATACAGGATCCTACACAGACAAAGGAGTAGAAACAAATAAAAACAGGATTTCAAATTGAAGAATGTCATTTAAAAAAAAAATATATATTTATATATATATATATATATATATCTTCCTACATGCGCACATGTTACAAGAAAAGGTTGCCTTTCTCAAGACAACTTCCATATAATTCTACATTTATTTTTTAGAAGATTGATACACGCAAAAGGCCAGTGGACCTGATAGGAGTTAGTTTATTACTGGGTAAAAAAGACTGTTTAAACCTCATATTCAGTTTGAATGAAAATGAAATCAACTTTAGGTAAAACTTGTATCTCAAAGTATATCATACTTCATGAGTGAGAAGGTCCCTAAAACTATTGATCCTCTGGAAAATTGCATCATATTTATTAACTTTGAATCAAGTTCTTCTTTTTTCTGACAGAATTAAAGAAAAGGGTTTTGAATATGAACATGTTCTCTGATAAATGGTTACCTCTTTGACAATAAAAGCATTATCCTTGCAGGTTTGACAGCATACTCTGAGCTTGCCGGGCTGGACTGAGCGGCAATGACTCTTACAATACACATAGAAGCTAGGACGAAGGGATGACGCAAGATCAACATCAGGAGTTTCAGGACTTCTCTGATCTACAATGAAAAGACATTTCTGTTAATATTACATTTCTGTATAGAGACTCTCAACTCTCTTGTTCTAATTCATATCACATCATTCACCTGCTCTTATTCTTGTTTTCCTTTTCCTAATTCCTTTTCTTTCTTCCTTATTTTTTCCTTTCATTTATTCCTCATGTTCTCTGTGTTCTCCTCCTCCTTCCTCTAGACCGAATTTTCCGTCTCTCTCGTTCGTTAGCCTCTTATTGGGGTAGGGTCGGCTCTCTCTTTAGAGACGGAAGCCGACTATACGCATTCCCTTGCTAACGCCACGGCCACTGGTGGCCGTAGTGTTATGCCCTGAAAATCCCCCAAAATGTCATTTTACCTCGTGCATGTTATATTGTAAATTAGGCCTAGGCTATAATAAATCAGTTCCACTTACCAACTTGACTGAAATAATTAGTTTAATGGTCCCTTTTTAGGAAATTATGGGTCAAAATCGAAATCCATGTTGAAAAAGATTTTCAACATGGATTTCGATTTTGACCCATAATTTCCTAAAAAGGGACCATTAAACTAATTATTTCAGTCAAGTTGGTAAGTGGAACTGATTTATTATAGCCTAGGCCTAATTTACAATATAACATGCACGAGGTAAAATGACATTTTGGGGGATTTTCAGGGCATAACACTACGGCCACCAGTGGCCGTGGCGTTAGCAAGGGAATGCGTATAGTCGGCTTCCGTCTCTAAAGAGAGAGCCGACCCTACCCCAATAAGAGGCTAACGAACGAGAGAGACGGAAAATTCGGTCTACCTTCCTCCTCTTCTTCTTCTCCTCCTTATTGTGCTCTTTGCCTCCCCACTCCCCCTCTCTCTCCTATATTTTCAGCAAAACTGAAAAGTAGCAAACATGAAATGTAGCTTGCCTATAAATCAAAGAAGCAGTTTTTCAAGTGGCTTTTATAACAATGTTCAGATATAATCATATTACACATTGATATGTATTATAATTACTTAATTCCTAATCTTTTCAGATATTGTTCTTATCAATATAGATTACAATCACTTTATGATCGCATAACACATCATTTTGCACCTGTCACACATTGGACTCCAATTGCTACCCATTATATACTAGGCATTGCGATTGGGCACAGGTGCTGAAGAATTTCAGGTGCTACCCACAATGGGATTGGTGTAGGTTTCTTTTTTCAGAATTACTATAAATTACAAGGCCTTGAATCTTGGAATGATCTAATATTCAGTGATCTATTTTGTAAAGAATGTAAGCAGAAATATCACAAAAATCAACTCCAAATGAATTTGACATACTCAACTTTTTTAAACGGTGTTAAATCTCAGTCGGATACAAGTTTTTCTTTCAGAATTAAATACCAAAATCAAAAGAGTAAAATGATTACGGTACCATCTTTTTTTTATTGTAAAATATTTTGTTAACACCTAGTACTAGTAGGCCCAATACAAACCTTCTTCTATTATTCTTGACTCCATGAGAACATGCACTGGCTGTGGTTTGATTTCTTCATCTTCGATCGTCTCGGCTCTATCACTGCGACATTGAATCTTCTGAGCAGGAACAGCATGTATCATTGTGTTCTCACATATCCTCAGATCCTTGATAAAAAAAGTTGAGACAGAAAGGTAGAGGTTAGATTCATGAGAATGATGCAAAGTGGAGATTAGACTAAATGAAAAATCAGTCCATTTCGTTCAGGGATATGTTCCGCTGGGACTACGTCTGGCTTCACCGAATCTATGGAGGAGACTGTCAACAATAAACAAATGTTTTTCTGTCTAAGTTGAGACTCATCCTTTGCCTATGTACAGTTGTAGATGATATACTTTGTCTTTCTGTGTGAAAGAGACCAATCAGTAAGTTACAATCAATTTAATTTAATATACAGACAAATCTGTCTGCTTGAAAGAAAAAAATTAATAACGTATTTAGTCTGCTGATGCTCTCCTCTTTGGTGAAACCAGAGGTAGTCTCGTCGAAACATATCCCTGAACAAAAAATAATTTTCCGTCTACATACGATGAAAGATTAGAATTGATAGACCTTAGTGTAAGTGTAAACAATTGTATTTATACACTAAAGTTATTACAATGATTCATCGTTTCCAACTTGATACTTGATGAATTAATCACTTAACCAGCTCACTCGGCTCAGGGAGCTATAGTGGGATGAATGTGAGACGAGTACTTGAAACTTGCATGGAGTGCCATGGCATGAAGTGCAGAAATGGTGCAGTACAGGGTGTGTGTAGACCAGATTGTGAGCACAAAAGAAAAGTAACACTTGACTTTATATCAATGTGACATTTAGTCTAGTCTCTAGATCTAGACTCTAGATCTATATCAATATTCTTCTATTTATTAATGGTGATCATGAATCATGTCAAGTATTCATCAGGTTGACTGTAGATAGCTAAAGGTCTTTAAGGAAAATTCGATATTAACATTGACACCCACCTCCATAGTTTGCACGTCATCTATCAATTTTCCAGCGAAGACCAGACGGATATCGGCGGGGGACTGCCCCGATAGGCGAGCCACTTCACCCCGCAGTTCGCCACCATTTTGCGACGGATTGATATGCACTGTCATTACTGTTGCATTTTCTGCACATTTACTCAATTTCTGAGATTGAATTAGTTTAACTGATATCAGGACCCTATCCATATTTGAAGGACACAGCAAAACCTCATAAATCACATAATAACACACAAAAACACGAAGACGAACTGTGCCTGACACTCTCAAAACAGCAACTCTGACACTGATCGACCTCATGAATAATAAGTTTGAACCCGATTACGCAATGCAAGTTGAATATTCATGAGTCTATGTTTTTCTAGTTGGTCAACACTGCATGCCGGCTTACTGATGGGGGGGGGGGGGGGGCAAATAAAATTCAAACGTGGTTTATTTCTAATTCGATACCATTGATTTACAAATGTTGCTGAAATGACATGATTTTCCCGTATTTTTTTTAGATCTCTTTCGACATTTGTTATGCCAGAAGCGGCTCCCGGTAGGGGGGGGGGGGGGGGCACTTGTTCCTGTTCCGCCAAAGTGCCCCTTCCTACATAGGAAAAGTGCCCATTTTCTTCTCTAATAACTGTCATTTTCCTCTCTTTTCATCTCTGATGTGTACCTCTTTTCAGGTTCCAAAAATTCCCCTTTTCACCTCTGATATTTTGCTCTTTTTTATACTTTGACTCGGGACTCTTTTCCTATTTAATAAGTGCACTTTTTCCTTCTTAAAAAGAAGCCCCCTTCCCTTTCACTTAAATGCCACTTTTCTGATAAGTGCTCCTTTTATTTTGACACGTCGGACCCTTTTCCTTTGTTATATGAGCCCCTATCCCTTTTAAAAATGCCACTTTTCACATCTGATAAATGCCTCTATTAAAATCTGATGGGTGCTCTTTTCCATTCTCTTCTCACAAATGCCTTTTTTCATCTCTGTTGAGTGTCCGTTTTTACTTTGCGACCTCACAAATCTTAAAATATTTGCTCGCTCGCTTCGCTCGCTCGAAACATCACACCCAACTGCAAGTTATGTTGCTTATCTTGTACCACGTAAAAAAAGAAACACATTATTGATGTCATCCCTGACCCTGCATGTAGTATAATCACAATCATGACGATGTAGGGGTATCCCTTTTAAAAATGCCACTTTTCACATCTGATAAATGCCTCTATTAAAATCTGATGGGTGCTCTTTTCCATTCTCTTCTCACAAATGCCTTTTTTCATCTCTGTTGAGTGTCCCTTTTTACTTTGCGACCTCACAAATCTTAAAATATTTGCTCGCTCGCTTCGCTCGCTCGAAACATCACACCCAACTGCAAGTTATGTTGCTTATCTTGTACCACGTAAAAAAAGAAACACATTATTGATGTCATCCCTGACCCTGCATGTAGTATAATCACAATCATGACGATGTAGGGGTATATACCAATGTTTTGTTTATGTAAGTGCTTCTTTTTTTTCTCCAGAAAGTGCCCTTTCTTTGTTGGTGCCCCCCTCCTATTTTGGAAGACGCACCGCTGCCCCTGCATTATTATTTTTTCTTGTTCTCTTTACCGAGGTGTTTTATTTCACATATTTCACATTTCATATATATTTACATCAATTTACATTTCAACATAATAAACAAAAGACAAAAGTAATTAAATAAATAGTTATTTCTTGAAAAAAATCCTTGTGTTTCGTCAATAAAAAACTTTGTTTATTTGCTATGTAATATCTTAGTTTTATTTAAAATTAAAGAACAGACTTTTACTATTGTATCCTTGACCATCACACCGAAGTTTGATATACATTATGTATATTATGTATTGTCCTAAAATTAACATGAAGTTTATCACAAAGTTTTCCCTTTTTTCAATAAAATAACCTATAACTAATGCTTTTTCAATAATATTTATTTGTTCATGAAAGTAATTATAATATAAGTTTTCAATAATTTTTCAAAAAACTCTAACCTTGTTACATTTTAACAAGACATGATAAGTAGTTTCTTTACATGTATCACACTGGTCATTTTCCATTATACGCCATCTGCATAAATTATGTTTTGATGGAAATATATTACGCAATATTTCAAAATTAACTTGCTTTATCCTATTATTTCCTATTTGTTGAAATTTAAAATTGAATACTTTCTGCCAATGTGTGTGTGTGTATTGGTGTTTTACAGACGTGTATCAATCAATCATATATGATTATTTACGTCTGGGGACCGACCTTTAAACGTCACCATCCGACAGACGTGACTCAGTTTCGAACCTACGTCCTCGGCTGAATCAGATTGTAACTTCCACTGTTAGCTGGATTACAGGCGCACGCCACAACGCCTAGTCAATTAAAAGAAATTAAAAGAAACGGTTAATTTCAAGTAATATTCCCAGGAACGTGTAACATTTGGTTTTTGAAGTTTTTCTTTCAGGAGGGATAAATAATAATGTTTCGTCTTGAAACTAGATATATCAACAAAATCTCCTGTAGCTACTTCGATTAAATTTG